>CM040187.1:4167500-4467500 GCA_022606455.1 Callitettix versicolor
TTTCGCGAACATTGTTGTACGAAATTGTCACCAAAAAGTTAGGATACCATAAGTTTTGTGCCAGATGGGTGCCAAAGTTCCTGACAGAACAGCACAAGGGTCAGCGTATGGCTGCATCGTTGTCATTTCTGGACGCTTACGACAAAGATGGTGAATCATTTCTTGATCGCATCGTAACGGGAGATGAGACTTGGGTTAAGCACGTTACCTGTGAAACAAAACTACAGTCTATGGAGTGGGGCACACAAATTCCCCCAAAAACCGAGGAAATGTTTGCAAACCCTGTCAGCAAGGAAGATCATGGCGACCGTTTTTGGGACAGGAAAGGTGTTCTTCTGGTTGACTTCCTAGAACGTGGAGCAACCATAAACTCAGAAAGGTATTGCCAAACATTACGAAACTTAAGACGAGCTATCCAGAACAAGCGGAGAGGAAAACTGAGTGCAAAGTGTTGTTTTTGCACGACAATGCCCGCCCTCACACGGCAAATCGAACAAAAGACGTCTTGACGGCCTTCAAGTGGGAGATTTTCCCTCATCCACCCTACAGTCCGGACCTGGCACCTAGTGATTTCCACTTATTCCCGAAGATGAAGACTTGGCTTGCAACACAGCGCTTCGATGACGACGCAGATCTCCGCGCGGGCGTGACTGACTGGCTGGCGTCACAGGCGGCGGAATTCTACGACACGGGAATTTCAAAGCTAGTTCACCGATATGACAAATGTCTAAAGTTGTTTGGCGATTATGTCGAAAAATAGTATTTTAGTTCCTCTTTCAAATGTATATAATAAAATTTTTTTCCTGTACTTAGTTTTTTTTATCCAAAAACGTAATCTACTTTCTGAATAGCCCTCGTATGTTTAAAATCCGTAAACTAGGCACGGTAACTTAGGTAACGAGAAATAATAAATTTGGTTACGTGGTCAGCGTGTTGGGGGAAGCGGAATCAGCTTCAAAACCGAACTTCGAGTTGAAGCTACGCGAAGCTACTCCGCTGACCTCCGTCACGCTTTCAGTGGCCGCAATCACATTAAAAACAATAGGTCAGGTTTTGAATGCGTAGTCCGTTCCTCTCTGCGCAACTCCGCTGCGCATTTGGTGACCACTTGATCAATTTTGACAAAATCTATATATTATTTATTTATTTATTAACCAAGAATAATACATACAAATAACAAATAATTAATTACAAGCAATCCCATGCATCCAACAGAGGTAATCAAGTTAACTGTTCGTGGCTTGGTACAAACTAAACTAAATAATATATAAATATAGGCTAGCAAAATAAATTATTAATACAAAAGATTTTTTTTTTTTTTTTTTTTTTTTTTTTGGTGTTTAACGTCCGACTATTGTGCACACTTGGGCTAATGCAGACGGTTAATACGAGAACGTCTGCATTAAAATCATTATAATACAAAAGAATATTATATATATATATATATATATATATATATATATATATATATATATATATAGTAAAGGGCAGTGTAGAAAATTTAAAATAAAATAAATGTACAGTTTTAGCTTAATTTTTGACAGAACCTCCAGTGGTTCGGGAGTATTACAAACTTTTACTGAACTCACTCTTATCGATCTTGTAATCGATTTTTTCGACCACTTTCTATTATCGAATTGAGCTGAAAGTTGTCTTAAAAATATATTGTCGATGACAAAACAATATGTAATCATAAAAATTATATAATTATCAACTATTTATCAAAAAAAAACTTACGAACTGAGAGAAAGATTCGAACCTGCACGGGCAGAACCAAACTTCTTGACATTTGTGTTGTAACGATATAAAGTTAACCATATCTCACCAACACATTTAAAACAATTTTGTAACTCACCTAGTAGAGTTTATAAAGATTAAAAAAGTAAGGAGCATATTACACTTTCAATGGAACGTCGAATTTCTTTGATGAACTAACCCTTTGGCCAAACTTTAATGAATTTTGGACATGTAATCTTTTACAAAGATTTTCAAAATACCCAGGTAATAACCTCAAAATATTATCTTTTCCTGACTCGACTTTGTTCCTTTCGTTGTAGCCTATACTTCAAAACGACTAAGAAATTAAAATTGACTTTTTAAGTCGCAAAAATACACTTACCTACTTTATTGATAATATTAACACCTAGTTTTGTAATTTAAAAAGTGAATACGCATTATTTAAAACTTTAACATCAAAATAATTGTTAAGTTGTTAAAAAATTATAGGCCTATAGTCACAAGTGCGTCCAGTCACCGACTAAATAGTCAAGAAAGCACTGCAAAGTACTTTCAGTGGAGAAACATTTCCTCAGTTGTCATACAAGGAGAAACGTATTGGTCTTTTCGCGGAAATTAAAACAAGAAGTATGGATTTAATTTTTAAATGAAGATATTAAACTTGAACTGTAAGCCATTTAGGTTAAAAATATTTGATTATATTCTTTTAGAATTTTGTCAAGTTTCTGAGTAAAGACAAAGACACACAGAAGGAGACATTGAAGAACTACTTTGTTGGGCTAAAAAGTAGGCAGCTGAAATGAGCAGCTCATATTTAGCAACCCCATCGTGCCTTTAGCTCATATTACTCTCACTGACCTACTCAAGACACACCACCCACACACATCCTACCCTATATTGCTTAGATAACTCTAAAATGTAAGTTATCCGTACTGATTGATTGAATGACACCAGTCTTACTTAGATAAAAATGTATTTCCTTAGATTGTATTTCCTTAGATAAAAATGTAAAATAAATTGATAGAATGACACCAGCCTTACCCATGCTCTGTAAGGACTGATTGTATTTCCTTAGATAAAAATGTAAAATAAATTGATTGAATGACACCAGCCTTACCCATGCTCTGTAAGGACTGATTGTATTTCCTTAGATAAAAATGTAAAATAAATTGATTGAATGACACCAGCCTTACCCATGCTCTGTAAGGACTGATTGTATTTCCTTAGATAAAAATGTAAAATAAATTGATTGAATGACACCAGCCTTACCCATGCTCTGTAAGGACTGATTGTATTTCCTTAGATAAAAATGTAAAATAAATTGATTGAATGACACCAGCCTTACCCATGCTCTGTAAGGACTGATTGTATTTCCTTAGATAAAAATGTAAAATAAATTGATAGAATGACACCAGCCTTACCCATGCTCTGGAAGGACTGATTGTATTTCCTTAGGTAAAAATGTAAAATAAATTGATAGAATGACACCAGCCTTACCCATGCTCTGTAAGGACTGATTGTATTTCCTTAGGTAAAAATGTAAAATAAATTGATTGAATGACACCAGCCTTACCCATGCTCTGTAAGGACTGATTGTATTTCCTTAGGTAAAAATGTAAAATAAATTGATAGAATGACACCAGCCTTACCCATGCTCTGTAAGGACTGATTGTATTTCCTTAGGTAAAAATGTAAAATAAATTGATTGAATGACACCAGCCTTACCCATGCTCTGTAAGGACTGATTGTATTTCCTTAGGTAAAAATGTAAAATAAATTGATAGAATGACACCAGCCTTACCCATGCTCTGTAAGGACTGATTGTATTTCCTTAGGTAAAAATGTAAAATAAATTGATAGAATGACACCAGCCTTACCCATGCTCTGTAAGGACTGATTGTATTTCCTTAGGTAAAAATGTAAAATAAATTGATTGAATGACACCAGCCTTACCCATGCTCTATAAGGACAGATTGTATTTCCTTAGGTAAAAATGTAAAATAAATTGATAGAATGACACCAGCCTTACCCATGCTCTGTAAGGACTGATTGTATTTCCTTAGGTAAAAATGTAAAATAAATTGATAGAATGACACCAGCCTTACCCATGCTCTGTAAGGACTGATTGTATTTCCTTAGGTAAAAATGTAAAATAAATTGATTGAATGACACCAGCCTTACCCATGCTCTATAAGGACTGATTGTATTTCCTTAGGTAAAAATGTAAAATAAATTGATTGAATGACACCAGCCTTACCCATGCTCTGTAAGGACTGATTGTATTTCCTTAGGTAAAAATGTAAAATAAATTGATTGAATGACACCAGCCTTACCCATGCTCTGTAAGGACTGATTGTATTTCCTTAGGTAAAAATGTAAAATAAATTGATTGAATGACACCAGCCTTACCCATGCTCTGTAAGGACTGATTGTATTTCCTTAGGTAAAAATGTAAAATAAATTGATAGAATGACACCAGCCTTACCCATGCTCTGTAAGGACTGATTGTATTTCCTTAGGTAAAAATGTAAAATAAATTGATAGAATGACACCAGCCTTACCCATGCTCTGTAAGGACTGATTGTATTTCCTTAGGTAAAAATGTAAAATAAATTGATAGAATGACACCAGCCTTACCCATGCTCTGTAAGGACTGATTGTATTTCCTTAGGTAAAAATGTAAAATAAATTGATTGAATGACACCAGCCTTACCCATGCTCTATAAGGACTGATTGTATTTCCTTAGGTAAAAATGTAAAATAAATTGATTGAATGACACCAGCCTTACCCATGCTCTGTAAGGACTGATTGTATTTCCTTAGGTAAAAATGTAAAATAAATTGATTGAATGACACCAGCCTTACCCATGCTCTGTAAGGACTGATTGTATTTCCTTAGGTAAAAATGTAAAATAAATTGATTGAATGACACCAGCCTTACCCATGCTCTGTAAGGACTGATTGTATTTCCTTAGGTAAAAATGTAAAATAAATTGATTGAATGACACCAGCCTTACCCATGCTCTGTAAGGACTGATTGTATTTCCTTAGGTAAAAATGTAAAATAAATTGATTGAATGACACCAGCCTTACCCATGCTCTGTAAGGACTGATTGTATTTCCTTAGGTAAAAATGTAAAATAAATTGATAGAATGACACCAGCCTTACCCATGCTCTGTAAGGACTGATTGTATTTCCTTAGATAAAAATGTAAAATAAATTGATTGAATGACACCAGCCTTACCCATGCTCTGTAAGGACTGATTGTATTTCCTTAGGTAAAAATGTAAAATAAATTGATTGAATGACACCAGCCTCACCCATGCTCTGTAAGGACTGATTGTATTTCCTTAGATAAAAATGTAAAATAAATTGATTGAATGACACCAGCCTTACCCATGCTCTGTAAGGACTGATTGTATTTCCTTAGGTAAAAATGTAAAATAAATTGATAGAATGATAGAAACCTAACCGCACAACAAAAAGCTAGCCAAATGGAACACAATCCTGGATAAGAGTTAGGAGAAAGAGAAATTGTAAGAGAATTATCAGAGCAAGCATCTCAAAAACGAACAAGGATGTTAAAAATTATAAGTGGATGAGTTACCCCCACCCTTGAATACTCTCCAAAACGTAAACTTTTCAATGAAATTAAAGCTGGATAAGGTGCTGTTACAGAGCATTTCAGGATTGTAGAAAGGTGGTACAATTAACCAGCAGAGGTCGCAGTACCCTTGGAAATCATGCATTCATTCGTGTAAAAACAACTTTATTGCGCTCAAAAGAACCTTAAACCATAGACATACATTGTATAAACGTCGTATAGTAAGATTTTTTTTAAATTCACGCGAAAATTTGGGAAAATAAACCACGATTACAGTTGGTGTGAAATGGACGAAGTAACAGGAGAGTACAAAACAGGAAAGATGTGGATGGAATTCTCTAAACCGGAATCCAGTGTCAAGTGTCGGGCTGGAGATGTACTATAATGACCGTGCATGAATCATGCTTCGCAACACCCAAGTAATAACACACTACGCTTTGCAAATTAATAGCATCACGTAGACATGCGCGGAGCCGCCTGAAACTAGTTTCACAAAGGTATTATTTTGCACTGAACTGGTTTCTCGTAACTGCCCAGTCATTAGGCCTACAAGCGAGTAGAGGTCAAGTGTGCAATAAAATATTTAAATCCAGATAAAAAGCGGCACGCAGCTGTTTCACTAACATGACAAAAACAAATTTCCAAAAATAATTGTTAAATAATAAATTTCTTATTTCACTATCCTAACTAAACAGCTATTTACGAGGGTTGATCAAATATAAACGAGACTGATTTTTTTAAAAATTTATTGCTTACTTACAAATTATTCTTGATACAACTTATTTTTCTACATAGTCTCCCGCACGAGTAACACATTTTTCCCACCGGATTGGAAGTTTTTTAATTCCATCTTCGTAAAAAGTTCTCGGGCGTTCATTGAGCCATTGGAGCACGAAGGTCTCCACCGCAGAATCGTCTTCGAAACGCTGGCCTCCAAGCGCCTCTTTGAGTGGCCCAAACAGGTGATAGTCGCAGGGTGATAAGTCTGGACTGTATGGGGGATGTTCCATTGGTTCCCAGCCAATTTGATCGAGTTTAAGCCTCGTAGCGTTTGCCGAATGTGGTCGGGCATTATCGTGAAGAAGAATGACGTTTCTCGCCGGTTTAGATTTCCTTTTCCTACGAAAGACTGTTTTGCGGCCTCTAAAACATCGCAATAATATTGTGCATTTATTGTGCGTCGTTGATGGAGGAAATCGACGTGAAAGGCGCCTTGATTGTCGAAAATACAGTGGCCATTACCTTCCCGGCCGACGATCGTGATTTGGCCTTCAGGTTTTCTACTACTTCCCGTCCTTCGGCGAATTCCTTGTGCCAAGCAAAAACGCGAGCTCTTGACAGGGTCCTGTCCCCTTATTGAGCCGTCAATCTACGAAAGATTTCAGTCGGATTGACCCCCTCCTTGGCCAAAAACTTAATAATAATTCTCTGCTTCATGGAAACGTGCACTTCACTCTCACTCATTGTATAGTTTTATACTGAAGGGTCCGAACGGAAATGTTGCCCGTCTACGCCCGTCCCAAACCTCCCAGGCTACCTGAAACCCCACCCTTTAGAGTTCAATGTCCAACGGAAAAGTTTTTAGAAAATCAGTCTCGTTTATATTTGATCAACCCTCGTAAATTTTTAAATTACAATGAAAATACGAAAATGAACCCTGACGGTCAAAATTAAATTGCTTAACTTCAACGGATTTTGAAAATTTTAAAATGCTAATTTATGCAGTTTTTCATGCTAATTACTACTGTAAAATTGGATTTTTAAAACAAATTGAGGCAAAAACGTTATGAATTTCTACAGATTTGAAATAGCCGCCATTTTGAAACTACTGAACGAATTATGATGGTTAACAAACGTAAATTATCGATACAAAGTTACCCATATCAACATCATCAACGTGCAAAACAATTTCGTGGCAAGGTTAATAAAATACAAACCATATATATATATATATATTTTGATTCAATTTTACTAATATTTGGCACAAAAATCGATTATTGTAATAGCATGGAGAAGTTTTTTAATCAGAAAAATTCGATTAATAGTTTCAAAATGGCGGTGATTTAAAATTTTTAAAAACTCGTAATTTATGTATCTTAATTTTTTTGAAAATCTAATTTCACCTTCGTAATTAGCGTTACAAAACTGCATAAATTACAATTTTGTATATTCAGAATTGTTTTTTGAAATTATGTAATTTTTTGACGGCGGTCAGGGTTTTCTTTTCGTATTTCTAAAGTAAATACGCAGATTTTAATGCTGATGTGTGAAATAACAATTTCAAAAAGGGCGAGACAAAGCGAAATATTTTTGGAAAACCGCTTCCATCACGTCAGCTAGACAGTTGCACGCCACGGTTATTGCGTATTCCTGTCATGTAGGTTATAGTATGCGGTACCAGCATTTTGACACCTATAGATTTATCTCGGTACAGCACTTTCACCAGTAACATTATACAGGTAATTGTTAAACAGTAAAGTATTCTTTGCATCACACAATGTTTGATCAATCGGGGCTATAATAAATCTAATTATTCGTAAATTTCAATTGGAAATAAACTGTAGAGAATTTATCACACTGAATAGTAAAAACAGCCCCCATTTAACCTATTTCAAATATAGTTTAATTTATTAAATGAAAAATTTTAATTTGTTTTAAAATTATGTATTGCATAATTAACGTTTTAATCGTAATTAACGCCATTATACTACATACCCGACCTATCTACTACAAAATTTAAAACGTTTACAGTTAAATATATCTCGCATACTGTATTTATATTTAATATTTTAATACAATGATAATGTAAGTATTATTATGTACAAGAATAAGTTTAATAATAAATGATTAAGTTATAATTAACATCATTATACTACACACCAGCGTAACATACATAAAATTTTTACATCTTTTACAATTAAATAGATCTATATCTTGCGCATTTAATGTATGCAAATAATTTTAGTTATATATTTAAATTATAATTAACGCCTTTATAATAGTTAAAAATATTTTACACATACTTTGTAAAAGATTGTTTCTTTAATATTATGTAAATAAATAAGTTCATTTATTATTTAAATTATTAATAAACGCCATTGAACTACATACCCAGCCCTGGCTTCAAAACTGTTACAGCTTCAATAATTGGAACCTCTGTAATTACATTTAAGTTTTCACTTCTGTCGGCCAGTCCCCACGAAGCTGGACTTCCTCCACACTGTATTGGATTGTCGAGAAGAAAATTTCAATAAATAAAGATGGTATTAAATTTAAAATTTTATTTTAGGGAAAAAACATAAAGAACACAAAAATAAATTAAAAATATATTTTGTCTATAGGCTTAATAATCATTCTTTTTTATAAGTACTTCTCTTGAGTGTAAGTTTTACAGGTAATGTTATATAAAAAAATCAGTCAGCTGTTAAATTAATATCACACGTTTCATTTGTTCATATTATACAGCGCTCACATAAATGTACAAGCGTCGTATAAAAGGTAAGATATTATGCATTTTTAAATGATTCAAAACCTTCGTTACTTTGGAAAATGGTTGAAAAGCACCCGAATGTTGGCCGGCAGTAAAATGTTTTCAGATCAATGCATTGCGAGAAATTTAAAAATATTCGACTTTCATAATTGTTTACAAATCTACGCAGTCATGGTTTCCAATGACACTTCAAACGAGAAAATCGGCTCAGTGAAACTGTAGATTTACTTGTACAAAGAATATCTTAATTAATTAGCGAATTTCAACTGGAGAAGGAGCTATTGGAGACGTCATCATAGTAACACCCAAACCCGGGATCTTTAAACGAATACCAATCACAATCTTAGATAATATTTGTAAGTCGTTAGTGTGTGTGTGTGTGTGTGTGTGTGTGTGTGTGTGTGTGTGTGTGTGTGTGTGTGTGTGTGTGTATGTGTTACAATTTTCGGAGCGTATTATAGATATAAATATTTTGTTAAAAAAACAAAATGGCGGCTGATGGGTAAATGTTTATGAATTTTTCTGTTATTAGTTTTTGTCTGGGGAAGCACCATATTCATTTTTTGAAACAACCTGTATTTATATAGGAGGTGAGCTAAAGCAAAACGGGTTTACAGATACGATACCATGTTCCATACCACGTATTTATTTTTACAATTAATCAACAATCATTAAATACCACATACATTTTTCAGAAATTCTAAACGACAATTACACTACGTCATTTTTACAATAATTTACATTATATTACAAGAACAACACTTATCTTAACTCTATTTGTAAATAAATGTGCAAGAATATTGCACTGAAACCTAGATTAATTCAGGTAACGAAATATGTCTTACCTTAAGATGTAACCCATAAAAACATCTTAACGTATATTTTTACTCGGAATTTCGCTAAAAGCAAGAAAACTAGAATGTCGAAACCAAGGAAAATCTAAAAACGAATACTTTTTCAAAATCGACCCAGTGGATTTCCTTTACACATTCGAAATTGAAGTCAGTGCACAAAAATTAAAAAAATACGCTTCAATAAAAAAAATGAAAAATAAAGTTTAAAAATTAGTTAAATTTTTGAGTGGGTGGACAGATTTGCAAAAGAAATCTTATCCTTTTTATGTTTTTTTAGAAAAGTTGTATTTCAAATTTTGAAATGGGATGAACAGCCTTCATGATAACCATTAAATATGCGTCGATTCTGACTTGTGTAAAACTGTTCTAAAGAGGTAATTATAAATTATATATTATATAAGGGTATATCATTCAGAATAAACGTACTAGAAGTAAAGCCAACATTATGTTTAACGAGTGCTTGATATTACCGGCTAAAGTCAAAGTACGAGGGCTATTCAGAAAGTAGATTACGTTTTTGGATAAAAAAAAACTAAGTACAGGAAAAAAATTTTATTATATACATTTGAAAGAGGAACTAAAATACTATTTTTCGACATAATCGCCAAACAAATTTAGACATTTGTCATATCGGTGAACTAGCTTTGAAATTCCCGTGTCGTAGAATTCCGCCGCCTGTGACGCCAGCCAGTCAGTCACGCCCGCGCGGAGATCTGCGTCGTCATCGAAGCGCTGTGTTGCAAGCCAAGTCTTTGTTTCCCACAAGTTTCGCGAACATTGTTTTACGAAATTGTCACCAAAAAGTTAGGATACCATAAGTTTTGTGCCAGATGGGTGCCAAAGTTCCTGACAGAACAGCACAAGGGTCAGCGTATGGCTGCATCGTTGTCATTTCTGGACGCTTACGACAAAGATGGTGAATCATTTCTTGATCGCATCGTAACGGGAGATGAGACTTGGGTTAAGCACGTTATCTGTGAGACAAAACTACAGTCTATGGAGTGGGGGCACACAAATTCCCCCAAAAAACCGAGGAAATGTTTGCAAACCCTGTCAGCAAGGAAGATCATGGCGACCGTTTTTTGGGACAGATCATAAAAAAGATCATGGACAGGAAAGGTGTTCTTCTGGTTGACTTCCTAGAACGTGGAGCAACCATAAACTCAGAAAGGTATTGCCAAACATTACGAAACTTAAGACGAGCTATCCAGAACAAGCGGAGAGGAAAACTGAGTGCAAAAGTGTTGTTTTTGCACGACAATGCCCGCCCTCACACGGCAAATCGAACAAAAGACGTCTTGACGGCCTTCAAGTGGGAGATTTTCCCTCATCCACCCTACAGTCCGGACCTGGCACCTAGTGATTTCCACTTATTCCCGAAGATGAAGACTTGACTTGCAACACAGCGCTTCGATGACGACGCAGATCTCCGCGCGGGAGTGACTGACTGGCTGGCGTCACAGGCGGCGGAATTCTACGACACGGGAATTTCAAAGCTAGTTCACCGATATGACAAATGTCTAAATTTGTTTGGCGATTATGTCGAAAAATAGTATTTTAGTTCCTCTTTCAAATGTATATAATAACATTTTTTTCCTGTACTTAGTTTTTTTTTATCCAAAAACGTAATCTACTTTCTGAATAGCCCTCGTAATTGGAATATCCTCCGCTACGAACGCTGCTGCTGCAAGGTCAGGAGGTAGAGACGTTTCAGAAAATACACAGTATCTATTTAACTTTAGTTAAACACTCTGCCGCAAGATGCCACCAGAAGCGAGCGCTCACATATCTCTCGTAAGGGTTATTCTAATACGTTTATATTCAATGGTACTATGCGTTAACTAGATAAAAGAATGTCTGAGATGTTATTTTTTGGAAATTCCCTCCATTACGTCAACAAGACAGCTGCTTGCAGTTAATTATTTTAATGCGAACAAATAAGGTCACTGTTCTGGAATAAGTAAAGATGCATGTTTATTTATAAACGTATAGCGGGGGAAATTATTTCAATTCGTATTAAGGAAGGTTAATTGTTACTGTTTCTACACTCAAGCTGCTGCTGTTTTTCAAGATTTATCGCAACTGTTGTTTTTTTTATTATTAAGTACACAATAGAAACACGCAAACTTTATGAATAATTAAAGATGGCTGCCAATCATAATGTTAAAAATTGGCGTATTTCGTATTGCATATTGTAGAAGGTCCTGAAAGTAATCCTTTTTTTTAAAGCTTTCCGTCTACGAAAGTTGTACATAGGCATTGAAGGCCTGATTCAATTACATTGCAAGTCCAACGGTCTCTTCATGGTCAGATCTGTGACCATGCCGGGGTCCGAGGTCGTACTGCTTGCTTCAGGAGCGCTACTGTTGGGACTCCCTGTACCACTGGAGCCAGAAGGGCTTACACCGCCAACTGACAAGCATTCTGCAAAAAACAAAATCCTTTATTGTAAAAAGCGTAAATATTAAGTAAGATTTTTTTTTTTAACGTCCGACTATTGTGCACACTTGGGCTAATGCAGACGGTGGGATGATTTATAGCGTATGAAAATGCCAAGCCCTCGCCGGGAATCGAACCCGGGTCCTCGGGGTGAAAGACTAGTACGCTATCCACTAGGCCACCTAGGCGGCTTATTAAGTAAGAGTAATAGAGGTATTGTGATAGTGAGACTTTCTGTTTTTAGATCCCAGAGGGTGGTGTTTACTAACACGTTGTGACAACTCACATTGGTCGACAAACTGTTGCGGCGAATTTTCTCGAAACTTACTCTAACGATTTTCATCAAATTTTGCTGCAACTGCAGAAAATAATGTCTCACACACGCGCGCGCGCGCACACACACACACACACACACACACACACAGAGAGAGAGAGAGAGAGAGATGAATAAAGCGTTAAATTGCTATATTCTACCACAGAAAATAATTTTGTTGTTCTATCAAAACTCTAGAAAATATCACAGTTTCTCAAAATTGATTCGCCGATTTAGAATTCACTGAAAGTGTGATTGTGTAAATGACGATTCATCTCTTAAGTCAGTAAAGAAAATTTAATTTTCTTATTTAATTTTAAATAAAAGATATTTTTTATTTGTGAGTAAATCACGAAAAACATAAACCTTGACCGGCGCGACGGTTTTTTCTATTTACTTTCGAACCGTGTTTCCACTGACTTATGATTCTTCATATTTGGACAAGACGAACCGATTATGTAAAATTATTTCAATTTCCCGTCTTTTTTTGTAGAAAAAATTGAATGTGAGAAAGTTTGTGCAATGTTCTTTACACTATGTACTTTTAAAACGATTTTTCGTTACAAGCCGTATTCGAAAGCAGGCCTAACTATTTGCAATATGCTTACCGGGAGGCGAAGAGCTTCCTG
The DNA here is from genome assembly GCA_022606455.1 of Callitettix versicolor. NCBI lineage: Eukaryota > Metazoa > Arthropoda > Insecta > Hemiptera > Cercopidae > Callitettix > Callitettix versicolor. Next base: position 4,180,568 of record CM040187.1, read on the forward strand.
TCATGCGGGGAGCGTTACAAGGACAGAGCGAAGTTGCCTGTGGGGCCATAAGCCTGGACTTCTCCCCCATGGCGGGCAAGCTGCAACAAGCCAAACTAAGTCTATAATCAGGCGTACTGCAATAACATGTCATCTGATTAGTACAGAACTGTTTTGTATAAAGCCAGCGATAAATATTTCATTCTTTATAAATCAAAATTAATCATAACAAACATATTAAATAAAAGTGTAAGGCATCGAAAATTTCATTTACTGTTAAAAAAACCTAAATTTAAATGGAGTGTAAGTCGATTATAACGGGATTCAAGAAGCGGACCAGATTTAATCGTTGCCAAATGCCGACCGTAATCTAAAACAAGGTTGTCCAACTGACGGCCCTCAATATCTGGAGGAAAATTAATAAATTTCAGGGAAAACTGCTCTTCTGAAAAAAGTGTCTTAATTTAAACAAAATTAATGTTATCCTAAACAGATTTCTAGAAGAAGTACTTCAAAAATCCCTGGCCGATTCCAATTTAAACTTCGAGTCTAAAAAAACCCACATGGTTTCCGGGAAAAGCTGAGAATTTTCAAACATGTTTTGAAAACGACAACACATTTTTAACTGACTGCGACTAGCAGAAGAGTGTATAACGTTATTGAGTTTTCTAAATGCAGTTCATAAATTGAACAAAATACTGATGAATTCAATACAAGATCTGAGAAAATTGAAACACTCAAAAGCAGTATGCCGCTTTATGATAATCTTCTTGGATCTACCACCGACAAGCTGTGTGGTCTTCAAGCTAATATGTTCCTGCAGACCAGATACATGGTTGAAAGGGTTCCCAAACTTTCGAGATTTTGAACTGAAAATGACTTCAATATTTGGCAACACATATGTAAGTGAAAGTGTGTTTTTCTCCATCAAAATTCATAAAAAAGACCACAAACCTTACTTCGTCTCATGCGATTATCTACAACTGAGCTGGAGGCAGACATTCGTTCATTGGTGGGTGAAGCCGATCGACCACATGGTTAGTTTAATTATCTTTACACGACTGCCAAAAAAAGTGTTATGTTTTTCGTGGCTGGGTTTTTTTTTACATCATAACTTCTTTAATTGAATGGGCTAAATGTTGGCGCATTAAAATAAATGAAGGAAAATCTACCTATATTCATTTTACAAATAAAAAGTTAGTACCAATACCCTTGACAATAAACGCCAAAACATTGTCTCATGGGAATACAGCCAAGTATCTTGGCATGACACTTGATACAAAGCTGAAGTGGAAGGAGCATGTAAAGAAAAAGAAAGAAGAACTCAATATAAAATACAGGCAACTTTACTGGTTGCTTGGACGAAACTCTGAGTTGTCCATTCATAACAAGCTATTAATTTACAAGCAGGTGCTTAAGCCTGTATGGACCTATGGCATCCAAATCTGGGGCTGTACGAAAGAAACTAACATGATGGTTATTCAGAAGTTTCAAAATAAAGTCCTTCGAGGATTAGTTCAAGCTCCATGGTATATTCGTAATAGCGATTTACACCGGGATTTAAAAGTGAATTCAGTAAAAGAAGAAGTGAGGAAGGTGGCTTTGAGGCATAAACAACGTCTCCTAGTTCATGCTAATCAGGACATGAAGGACATGACTGGCACATTTAATAACGAGATACGCCGCCTCAAGAGAATCAAACCTCATGATTTGATGCTATAGAGATCCGGTGTTTAAAAGTGAAGGGACTAGATACTAGTGTCAACCCTACAAATGTGATTCAAGAGAGAGATAAATCTTTAGTCGATCTTATTGGGATTGGTCAAGATGATTAATTTGTTTTGTTTGTTATTTGTAATTTTATTTGTAACAACAAATACAATAAAAAAAAAAAAAAAAAAAAAATAGCTATATATCATAACTTCTTAATGGTTCGTCCAATTTTGATCTTCCTTAGCTCGTTGAATTCTTCACTTCATCCGGAGTGTCATAGGCTACATAACTTTCATCCAACCGTCCCCAATGGAGTAAAATTGGCGTGGATAATAAGATAGGATAAACTTATGAATAATTTGAGATAGGGTAAATAAGTTGCTAGGATGAAATCATAAATTATTAAATAACTACTGTATTACTCATACATTCTTAAATAACTGATGTACAAGTGTAATAAAACATAATTACTAGAGACTATACAGTAGGAATCACTCGGATCCATTCACCGAAAGCAATAGAAAAACACTAACTTTAGAACCAATAATCCTAGTTACCACTCAAGTTTCAGCTGATTCAGGGCATTGAGCTGGAAAAAATGACTGTGAACACAAAAATCGGCCGAGCCAAATCGGAGTTATAAAAATAGAAGGAATGATAAATAAGCTAGCGTTTGGCTTTGTCCAAAGGGGGGGGGGCTGCATCTCAATATATTTGCACTAAACAGCCCCCGACTGCATTTAGCCTATTGAACTTAACATGTAAATTCATAATTTTTTGTAAAGTTCGTCTTAGAAATGTTTTAGCTTACATTTAGTGTATTTTTTCAGTATATAAAAAATACAAATTAATAAAACTACTGTTTTTTTAATTACAATTTTATATCTTATTGTTACTTTAAATAAATTGACTGTTTATTACTGTATTATTGTGCAGTTTTAATTGTGGCCCATGGGATCATCTACAACATTACAAAAAAATCTAACAAAAAAAAACTTTTTTACAAAATGTCTTTGGATTATAGATTAAAAGTTAAAATTAAAATGTATAATTTAATTTATTATACAACAGTAAACAAGTTTTGCTTTCGAATTTTTTTGTGTTTAACGTTCGACTATTGTGCACACTTGGGCTAATGCAGACGATGGGATGATTTATAGCGTATGAAAATGTCAAGCCCTGGCCCGGGAATCGAACCCGGGTCCTCGGGGTGAAAATCGTTTTGCTTTCGAAGAAAAAAAAATATTAACGTATAATCTGCGTGTTTTTTTTTTAAATGCGCTCGTAAATTTCTCGTGTTCTTTCAAATTGTTGAAATGAGAAGTCAATGTTTTTTACAAACATCTAAGTTTTCAGTTCTTGGACAATTTCGATTTATGTCACTCACTAACAGCTGTTTTATTTTAACACCGACTTAGTGTATTAAACCGTAAACCAGTGTTAAAAAAGCTTTGTAAAAAACAGTTTTGTATCATACAGCGTAAAACACTAAATTGGTGAAGTGTTTCACTTTTTCAAAAACACTGACATGAAAATGCAGTAAAAAAGTGAAGTATTGTATTGTTAGAGGATGGTGCACTTTACGCCTTGACTTGACGATTAAGATTTTTTTGTGGCGGCCAGGGTTCAATTTGTTATTTTCAATGTAATTTGAAAGTTCAGAATGACAATAGACTATACAGAGGTATTAATATTGACTATGTTCGGCAACGTAAAGAAAAATACTTAGGTAAATTCGCTTCTATCATGCCAGTGGAACAGCTGCCTGCCGCGATTACAAATTCACGTAAGTATCTTGTATATTTAAAAAAACTGGAAGTGCTCGTTATAACCAAATTTAAGAAGCATTGGCAAGTTAATTTAACAACGCGTAGGAAAAACCAAACAATTCCCGGTAATTTGCCTGTTACTAACAAGGTTTTGTTACAAAAGAGCTCATTATAACCAAATCTAAGAATCATTGTAACGTCGCTAAAGGCAAGTTATATTTAACATCACGTAGGAAAAACCAAACAATTCCCGATAATTTGCCTGTTACTATTGAGGTCTTGTTACAAAAGTTCTCGTTATAACCAAACCTAAGAAGCATTGTAACGTCGCTAAAGGCAAGTTAATTTAACATCGCGTAGGAAAAACCAAACAATTCCCGGTAATTTGCCTGTTACTACCGAGGTCTTGTTACAAAAGAGCTCGTTATAACCAAACCTAAGAAGCATTGTAACGTCGCTAAAGGCAAGTTAATTTAACATCGCGTAGGAAAAACGAAAAAATTCCCGGTAATTTGCCTGTTACTACCGAGGTCTTGTTACAAAAGTGCTCGTTATAACCAAACCTAAGAAGCATTGTAACGTCGCTAAAGGCAAGTTAATTTAACATCGCGTAGGAAAAACCAAACAATTCCCGGTAATTTGCCTGTTACTAACGAGGTCTTGTTACAAAAGAGCTCGTTATAACCAAAGCTAAGAAGCATTGTAACGTCGCTAAAGGCAAGTTAATTTAACATCGCGTAGGAAAAACGAAAAAATTCCCGGTAATTTGCCTGTTACTACCGAGGTCTTGTTACAAAAGAGCTCGTTATAACCAAACCTAAGAAGCATTGTAACGTCGCTAAAGGCAAGTTAATTTAACATCGCGTAGGAAAAAAAACAATTCCCGGTAATTTGCCTGTTACTACCGAGGTCTTGTTACAAAAGAGCTCGTTATAACCAAACCTAAGAAGCATTGTAACGTCGCTAAAGGCAATTTAATTTAACATCGTGTAGGAAAAACCAAACAATTCCCGGTAATTTGCCTGTTACTACCGAGGTCTTGTTACAAAAGAGCTCGTTATAACCAAACCTAAGAAGCATTGTAACGTCGCTAAAGGCAAATTAATTTAACATCGCGTAGGAAAAACCAAACAATTCCCGGTAATTTGCCTGTTACTACCGAGGTCTTGTTACAAAAGAGCTCGTTATAACCAAACCTAAGAAGCATTGTAACGTCGCTAAAGGCAAGTTAATTTAACATCGCGTAGGAAAAACCAAACAATTCCCGTTAACTTGCCTGTTACTATAGAGGTCTTGTTACAAAAGTGCTCGTTATAACCAAACCTAAGAAGCATTGTAACGTCGCTAAAGGCAAGTTAATTTAACATCGTGTAGGAAAAACCAAACAATTCCCGTAAATTTGCCTGTTACTACCGAGGTCTTGTTACAAAAGAGCTCGTTATAACCATAACTAAGAAGCATTGTAACGTCGCTAAAGGCAAGTTAATTTAACATCGCGTGGGAAAAAAAACAATTCCCGGTAATTTGCCTGTTACTACCGAGGTCTTGTTACAAAAGTTCTCGTTATAACCAAACCTAAGAAGCATTGTAACGTCGCTAAAGGCAAGTTAATTTAACATCGTGTAGGAAAAAAAAACAATTCCCGGTAATTTGCCTGTTACTACCGAGGTCTTGTTACAAAAGAGCTCGTTATAACCAAACCTAAGAAGCATTGTACCGTCGCTAAAGGCAAGTTAATTTAACATCGCGAAGGAAAAAAAACAATTCCCGAAAATTTGCCTGTTACTACCGAGGTCTTGTTACAAAAGAGCTCGTTATAACCAAACCTAAGAAGCATTGTAACGTCGCTAAAGGCAAGTTAATTTAACATCGCGTAGGAAAAAAAACAATTCCCGGTAATTTGCCTGTTACTACCGAGGTCTTGTTACAAAAGAGCTCGTTATAACCAAACCTAAGAAGCATTGTAACGTCGCTAAAGGCAAGTTAATTTAACATCGTGTAGGAAAAACCAAACAATTCCCGTAAATTTGCCTGTTACTACCGAGGTCTTGTTACAAAAGTTCTCGTTATAACCAAACCTAAGAAGCATTGTAACGTCGCTAAAGGCAATTTAATTTAACATCGTGTAGGAAAAACCAAACAATTCCCGATAATTTGCCTGTTACTACCGAGGTCTTGTTACAAAAGAGCTCGTTATAACCAAACCTAAGAAGCATTCTAACGTCGCTAAAGGCAAGTTAATTTAACATCGTGTAGGAAAAACCAAACAATTCCCGGTAATTTGCCTGTTACTACCGAGGTCTTGTTACAAAATTGCTCGTTATAACCAAACCTAAGAAGCATTGTAACTTCGCTAAAGGCAAGTTAATTTAACATCGCGTAGGAAAAACCAAACAATTCCCGGTAATTTGCCTGTTACTACCGAGGTCCTGTTACAAAAGAGCTCGTTATAACCAAACCTAAGAAGCATTCTAACGTCGCTAAAGGCAAGTTAATTTAACATCGTGTAGGAAAAAAAAAAAATTCCCGGTAATTTGCCTGTTACTACCGAGGTCTTGTTACAAAAGTTCTCGTTATAACCAAACCTAAGAAGCAATGTAACGTCGCTAAAGGCAAGTTAATTTAACATCGCGTAGGAAAAACCAAACAATTCCCGGTAATTTGCCTGTTACTAACGAGGTCTTGTTACAAAAGAGCTCGTTATAACCAAACCTAAGAAGCATTGTAACGTCGCTAAAGGCAAGTTAATTTAACATCGCGTGGGAAAAAAAACAATTCCCGGTAATTTGCCTGTTACTATCGAGGTCTTGTTACAAAAGTTCTCGTTATAACCAAACCTAAGAAGCATTGTAACGTCGCTAAAGGCAAGTTAATTTAACATCGTGTAGGAAAAAAAAACAATTCCCGGTAATTTGCCTGTTACTACCGAGGTCTTGTTACAAAAGAGCTCGTTATAACCAAACCTAAGAAGCATTGTAACGTCGCTAAAGGCAAGTTAATTTAACATCGTGTAGGAAAAACGAAAAAATTCCCGGTAATTTGCCTGTTACTACCGAGGTCTTGTTACAAAAGTTCTCGTTATAACCAAACCTAAGAAGCATTGTAACGTCGCTAAAGGCAATTTAATTTAACATCGTGTAGGAAAAACCAAACAATTCCCGGTAATTTGCCTGTTACTACCGAGGTCTTGTTACAAAAGAGCTCGTTATAACCAAACCTAAGAAGCATTGTAACGTCGCTAAAGGCAATTTAATTTAACATCGTGTAGGAAAAACCAAACAATTCCCGGTAATTTGCCTGTTACTACCGAGGTCTTGTTACAAAAGAGCTCGTTATAACCAAACCTAAGAAGCATTGTAACGTCGCTAAAGGCAAGTTAATTTAACATCGCGTAGGAAAAACGAAAAAATTCCCGGTAATTTGCCTGTTACTACCGAGGTCTTGTTACAAAAGTTCTCGTTATAACCAAACCTAAGAAGCATTCTAACGTAGATAAAGGCAAGTTAATTTAACATTGCGTAGGAAAAACGAAAAAATTCGCGGTAATTTGCCTGTTACTACCGAGGTCTTGTTACAAAAGTTCTCGTTATAACCAAACCTAAGAAGCATTGTAACGTCGCTAAAGGCAAGTTAATTTAACATCGCGTAGGAAAAACCAAACAATTCCCGGTAATTTGCCTGTTACTAACGAGGTCTTGTTACAAAAGTTCTCGTTATAACCAAACCTAAGAAGCATTGTAACGTCGCTAAAGGCAAGTTAATTTAACATCGTGTAGGAAAAACCAAACAATTCCCGGTAATTTGCCTGTTACTACCGAGGTCTTGTTACAAAAGAGCTCGTTATAACCAAACCTAAGAAGCATTGTAACGTCGCTAAAGGCAAGTTAATTTAACATCGTGTAGGAAAAACGAAAAAATTCCCGGTAATTTGCCTGTTACTACCGAGGTCTTGTTACAAAAGAGCTCGTTATAACCAAACCTAAGAAGCATTGTAACGTCGCTAAATCAAGTTAATTTAACATCGCGTAGGAAAAACGAAAAAATTCCCGGTAATTTGCCTGTTACTACCGAGGTCTTGTTACAAAAGAGCTCGTTATAACCAAACCTAAGAAGCATTGTAACGTCGCTAAAGGCAAGTTAATTTAACAACGTGTAGGAAAAACCAAACAATTCCCGGTAATTTGCCTGTTACTAACGAGGTCTTGTTACAAAAGAGCTCGTTATAACCAAACCTAAGAAGCATTGTAACGTCGCTAAAGGCAAGTTAATTTAACATCGCGTGGGAAAAAAAACAATTCCCGGTAATTTGCCTGTTACTATCGAGGTCTTGTTACAAAAGTTCTCGTTATAACCAAACCTAAGAAGCATTGTAACGTCGCTAAAGGCAAGTTAATTTAACATCGTGTAGGAAAAAAAAACAATTCCCGGTAATTTGCCTGTTACTACCGAGGTCCTGTTACAAAAGAGCTCGTTATAACCAAACCTAAGAAGCATTCTAACGTCGCTAAAGGCAAGTTAATTTAACATCGTGTAGGAAAAAAAACAATTCCCGGTAATTTGCCTGTTACTACCGAGGTCTTGTTACAAAAGTTCTCGTTATAACCAAACCTAAGAAGCATTGTAACGTCGCTAAAGGCAAGTTAATTTAACATCGCGTAGGAAAAACCAAACAATTCCCGGTAATTTGCCTGTTACTAACGAGGTCTTGTTACAAAAGAGCTCGTTATAACCAAACCTAAGAAGCATTGTAACGTCGCTAAAGGCAAGTTAATTTAACATCGCGTAGGAAAAAAAACAATTCCCGGTAATTTGCCTGTTACTATCGAGGTCTTGTTACAAAAGTTCTCGTTATAACCAAACCTAAGAAGCATTGTAACGTCGCTAAAGGCAAGTTAATTTAACATCGTGTAGGAAAAAAAACAATTCCCGGTAATTTGCCTGTTACTACCGAGGTCTTGTTACAAAAGAGCTCGTTATAACCAAACCTAAGAAGCATTGTAACGTCGCTAAAGGCAAGTTAATTTAACATCGCGTAGGAAAAACCAAACAATTCCCGATAATTTGCCTGTTACTACCGAGGTCTTGTTACAAAAGAGCTCGTTATAACTAAACCTAAGAAGCATTGTAACGTCGCTAAAGGCAAGTTAATTTAACATCGTGTAGGAAAAACGAAAAAATTCCCGGTAATTTGCCTGTTACTACCGAGGTCTTGTTACAAAAGTTCTCGTTATAACCAAACCTAAGAAGCATTGTAACGTCGCTAAAGGCAATTTAATTTAACATCGTGTAGGAAAAACCAAACAATTCCCGGTAATTTGCCTGTTACTACCGAGGTCTTGTTACAAAAGAGCTCGTTATAACCAAACCTAAGAAGCATTGTAACGTCGCTAAAGGCAATTTAATTTAACATCGCGTAGGAAAAACCAAACAATTCCCGGTAATTTGCCTGTTACTACCGAGGTCTTGTTACAAAAGAGCTCGTTATAACCAAACCTAAGAAGCATTGTAACGTCGCTAAAGGCAAGTTAATTTAACATCGCGTAGGAAAAAAAAACAATTCCAGGTAATTTGCCTGTTACTACCGAGGTCTTGTTACAAAAGTTCTCGTTATAACCAAACCTAAGAAGCATTCTAACGTCGATAAAGGCAAGTTAATTTAACATTGCGTAGGAAAAACGAAAAATTTCCGGTAATTTGCCTGTTACTACCGAGGTCTTGTTACAAAAGTTCTCGTTATAACCAAACCTAAGAAGCATTGTAACGTCGCTAAAGGCAAGTTAATTTAACATCGCGTAGGAAAAACCAAACAATTCCCGGTAATTTGCCTGTTACTATCGAGGTCTTGTTACAAAAGTTCTCGTTATAACCAAACCTAAGAAGCATTGTAACGTCGCTAAAGGCAAGTTAATTTAACATCGCGTAGGAAAAACCAAACAATTCCCGGTAATTTGCCTGTTACTACCGAGGTCTTGTTACAAAAGAGCTCGTTATAACCAAACCTAAGAAGCATTGTAACGTCGCTAAAGGCAAGTTAATTTAACATCGTGTAGGAAAAACGAAAAATTCCCGGTAATTTGCCTGTTACTACCGAGGTCTTGTTACAAAAGAGCTCGTTATAACCAAACCTAAGAAGCATTGTAACGTCGCTAAAGGCAAGTTAATTTAACATCGCGTAGGAAAAACGAAAAATTCCCGGTAATTTGCCTGTTACTACCGAGGTCTTGTTACAAAAGAGCTCGTTATAACCAAACCTAAGAAGCATTGTAACGTCGCTAAAGGCAAGTTAATTTAACAACGTGTAGGAAAAACCAAACAATTCCCGGTAATTTGCCTGTTACTACCGTGGTCTTGTTACAAAAGAGCTCGTTATAACCAAACCTAAGAAGCATTGTAACGTCGCTAAAGGCAAGTTAATTTAACATCGTGTAGGAAAAATCAAACAATTCCCGGTAATTTGCCTGTTACTACCGAGGTCTTGTTACAAAAGAGCTCGTTATAACCATACCTAAGAAGCATTGTAACGTCGCTAAAGGCATGTTAATTTAACATCGCGTAGGAAAAACCAAACAATTCCCGGTAATTTGCCTGTTACTACCGAGGTCTTGTTACAAAAGAGCTCGTTATAACCAAACCTAAGAAGCATTGTAACGTCGCTAAAGGCAATTTAATTTAACATCGTGTAGGAAAAACCAAACAATTCCCGGTAATTTGCCTGTTACTACCGAGGTCTTGTTACAAAAGAGCTCGTTATAACCAAACCTAAGAAGCATTCTAACGTCGCTAAAGGCAAGTTAATTTAACATCGTGTAGGAAAACCGAAAAAATTCCCGGTAATTTGCTTGTTACTACCGAGGTCTTGTTACAAAAGAGCTCGTTATAACCAAACCTAAGAAGCATTGTAACGTCGCTAAAGGCAAGTTAATTTAACATCGCGTAGGAAAAACGAAAAAATTCCCGGTAATTTGCCTGTTACTACCGAGGTCTTGTTACAAAAGTTCTCGTTATAACCAAACCTAAGATGCATTGTAACGTCGCTAAAGGTAAGTTAATTTAACATCGCGTAGGAAAAATAAAACAATTCCCGGTAATTTGCCTGTTACTATCGAGGTCTTGTTACAAAAGTTCTCGTTATAACCAAACCTAAGAAGCATTGTAACGTCGCTAAAGGCAAGTTAATTTAACATCGCGTAGGAAACACCAAACAATTCCCGGTAATTTGCCTGTTACTAACGAGGTCTTGTTACAAAAGTTCTCGTTATAACCAAACCTAAGAAGCATTGTAACGTCGCTAAAGGCAAGTTAATTTAACATCGCGTAGGAAAAACCAAACAATTCCCGGTAATTTGCCTGTTACTACCGAGGTCTTGTTACAAAAGTTCTCGTTATAACCAAACCTAAGAAGCATTGTAACGTCGCTAAAGGCAATTTAATTTAACATCGTGTAGGAAAAACCAAACAATTCCCGGTAATTTGCCTGTTACTACCGAGGTCTTGTTACAAAAGTTCTCGTTATAGCCAAACCTAAGAAGCATTGTAACGTCGCTAAAGGCAAGTTAATTTAACATCGTGTAGGAAAAACCAAACAATTCCCGGTAATTTGCCTGTTACTATCGAGGTCTTGTTACAAAAGTTCTCGTTATAACCGAACCTAAGAAGCATTGTAACGTCGCTAAAGGCAAGTTAATTTAACATCGCGTAAAAAAAACCAAACAATTCCCGGTAATTTGCCTGTTACTACCGAGGTCTTGTTACAAAAGTTCTCGTTATAACCAAACCTAAGAAGCATTGTAACGTCGCTAAAGGCAAGTTAATTTAACATCGTGTAGGAAAAACCAAACAATTCCCGGTAATTTGCCTGTTACTATCGAGGTCTTGTTACAAAAGAGCTTGTTATAACCAAACCTAAGAAGCATTGTAACGTCGCTAAAGGCAAGTTAATTTAACATCGTGTAGGAAAAACGAAAAAATTCCCGGTAATTTGCCTGTTACTACCGAGGTCTTGTTACAAAAGTTCTCGTTATAACCATACCTAAGATGCATTGTAACGTCGCTAAAGGCAAGTTAATTTAACATCGTGTAGGAAAAACGAAAAAATTCCCGGTAATTTGCCTGTTACTACCGAGGTCTTGTTACAAAAGTTCTCGTTATAACCAAACCTAAGAAGCATTGTAACGTCGCTAAAGGCAAGTTAATTTAACATCGCGTAGGAAAAACCAAACAATTCCCGGTAATTTGCCTGTTACTACCGAGGTCTTGTTACAAAAGTTCTCGTTATAACCAAACCTAAGAAGCATTGTAACGTCGCTAAAGGCAAGTTAATTTAACATCGCGTAGGAAAAACCAAACAATTCCCGGTAATTTGCCTGTTACTACCGAGGTCTTGTTACAAAAGAGCTCGTTATAACCAAACCTAAGAAGCATTGTAACGTCGCTAAAGGCAAGTTAATTTAACATCGTGTAGGAAAAACCAAACAATTCCCGGTAATTTGCCTGTTACTACCGAGGTCTTGTTACAAAAGAGCTCGTTATAACCAAACCTAAGAAGCATTGTAACGTCGCTAAAGGCAAGTTAATTTAACATCGCGTAGGAAAAACCAAACAATTCCCGGTAATTTGCCTGTTACTACCGAGGTCTTGTTACAAAAGTGCTCGTTATAACCAAACCTAAGAAGCATTGTAACGTCGCTAAAGGCAAGTTAATTTAACATCGTGTAGGAAAAACCAAACAATTCCCGGTAATTTGCCTGTTACTACCGAGATCTTGTTACAAAAGAGCTCGTTATAACCAAACCTAGAAGCATTGTAACGTTTCTAAAGGCAATTTAATTTAACATCGTGTAGGAAAAACCAAACAATTCCCGGTAATTTGCCTGTTACTACCGAGGTCTTGTTACAAAAGAGCTCGTTATAACCAAACCTAAGAAGCATTGTAACGTCGCTAAAGGCAAGTTAATTTAACATCGTGTAGGAAAAACCAAACAATTCCCGGTAATTTGCCTGTTACTACCGAGGTCTTGTTACAAAAGTTCTCGTTATAACCAAACCTAAGAAGCATTGTAACGTCGCTAAAGGCAATTTAATTTAACATCGCGTAGGAAAAACCAAACAATTCCCGGTAATTTGCCTGTTACTACCGAGGTCTTGTTACAAAAGAGCTCGTTATAACCAAACCTAAGAAGCATTGTAACGTCGCTAAAGGCAAGTTAATTTAACATCGTGTAGGAAAAACCAAACAATTCCCGGTAATTTGCCTGTTACTACCGAGGTCTTGTTACAAAAGTTCTCGTTATAACCAAACCTAAGAAGCATTGTAACGTCGCTAAAGGCAAGTTAATTTAACATCGCGTAGGAAAAACCAAACAATTCCCGGTAATTTGCCTGTTACTAACGAGGTCTTGTTACAAAAGAGCTCGTTATAACCAAACCTAAGAAGCATTGTAACGTCGCTAAAGGCAAGTTAATTTAACATCGCGTAGGAAAAACCAAACAATTCCCGGTAATTTGCCTGTTACTACCGAGGTCTTGTTACAAAAGAGCTCGTTATAACCAAACCTAAGAAGCATTGTAACGTCGCTAAAGGCAAGTTAATTTAACATCGCGTAGGGAAAAAAACATATCCTGGTAATTTGCCTGTTACTACCGAGGTCTTGTTACAAAAGAGCTTGTTATAACCAAACCTAAGAAGCATTGTAACGTCGCTAAAGGCAAGTTAATTTAACATCGCGTAGGAAAAACCAAACAATTCCCGGTAATTTGCCTGTTACTAACGAGGTCTTGTTACAAAAGAGCGCGTTATAACCAAGTTCCACTGGATTTTAAGAAATATCTACTTCTCCGATTAATATTACAAGGCAAGATAGTAGAAACTCTAGAAATGCGTCAAGAAAGTCAAAATTGTTAAGCTAATTGCCAAAACACTGGACGGACTGAGCACGAGAACGCGTAATGTGAAGGTATTAGCGTAGAACAGCATCACCAAAGATTCCGTTTTTCCTTAAGACTTCCTTAAAGTGCCTTTTTTTCTAATGATCCGTCTCGTACTTTGAGGTGTGCAGTTCAAAGACGCAGCAGACTGACCGGTGTCTTTAGGCACATCGGCCACCGAGTCCTCTAGTGACGTGACTAACAGTGATTCACAGTCACAGTACGATCTGTGATTTTTACTACGGAAAAGTTGTGATTTTAACCTATGATTTATTGTAATATTAACGGATAACAATGTCGCTACCGTAACTGTAGGTTACTGTACTAACTATAGAAATGAAATGTAATTAAATGAATCACACTTCACATGCACGACTTAATAATTAATTGTCCCTAATTCGTCTAATGATTTTTTTCTTGAATAAATGTTTAGACTGTAACTTTGAAAAATTCAATCAGATTTTTTTAAAGCTAGTGATATTTCGTAAAAGTATAAAATTTATTACAAAATACAAAGATATAAAATAACTACACATAATGGGTTAAACAACGACATGATTTAACTTATTGTTTATTAATTAATAATAATAATAATAAAGGTAATAATAATTATTATTATTAAAATAAATTATAAATTATAGTTATAGGATACTATAAGTATAATAATTAATTAGTATGGATAAAATATATTTTAACAGAAACTAAAGAATTATGTCAAAACAAGTCAGGTATGATCAATCAAAAATATCAAAAGATTTTTAAAATTGTATAAACTGACGCTTTTCTGTAATGTAATATAGAGTGTAGGCTGTGGATCACGTGATCACGGCTTGTAAAAAGCACTATACAACTCAAAAAGTGAATATAAAACGTGACTGGTGTCAAATTGCCTTAGATTAGCGCCACCAATCAATCAGTGAAATCACAGTTAAGACCTGCTTTCACAAGTCTGTGATTTTGAAATATCAGTAACTGAATCACAGGTTTGCCAATTATCCCTTCACTTTCCATCCCTTCATAGCCAGTTAAAAGATAGGCAGAACGAAAATTGCTTGGCTATAGTGAAATAATAGTTTTACTTTAATTAAAACAATTTTAAACATTCAAACTGTAAAATACATTTCATACAAAACCAAGTCAGGTTTGGCTAAACACCGAAGCATGGTTACATAACAGTAGCATCTTAGGTTATCGAAGGCGAATATTGGACCTTATTTCAACATGAAATAATGGACTGAAACGAATAATATATAAACCTCATAACTCAGACACCCAGTAGGTAGTATCTTTTATTATTGAAGGCGAATATTGGAACTTATTTCAACATGAAATAATGGACTGAAACGAATAATATATAAACCTCATAACTCAGACACCCAGTAGGTAGTATCTTTTATTATTGAAGGCGAATATTGGACCTTATTTCAACATGAAATAATGTACTGAAACGAATAATATATAAACCTCATAACTCAGACACCCAGTAGGTAGTATCTTTTATTATTGAAGGCGAATATTGGACCTTATTTCAACATGAAATAATGGACTGAAACGAATAATATATAAACCAAATAACTCAGACACCCAGTAGGTAGTATCTTTTATTATTGAAGTTCAACATGAAATAATGGACTGAAACGAATAATATATAAACATCATAACTCAGACACCCAGTAGGTAGTATCTTTTATTATTGAAGGCGAATATTGGAACTTATTTCAACATGAAATAATGGACTGAAACGAATAATATATAAACCTCATAACTCAGACACCCAGTAGGTAGTATCTTTTATTATTGAAGGCGAATATTGGACCTTATTTCAACATGAAATAATGGACTGAAACGAATAATATATAAACCTCATAACTCAGACACCCAGTAGGTAGTATCTTTTATTATTGAAGGCGAATATTGGACCTTATTTCAACATGAAATAATGGACTGAAACAATAATATATAAACCTCATAACTCAGACACCCAGTAGGTAGTATCTTTTATTATTGAAGGCGAATATTGGAACTTATTTCAACATGAAATAATGGACTGAAACGAATAATATATAAACCTCATAACTCAGACACCCAGTAGGTAGTATCTTTTATTATTGAAGGCGAATATTGGACCTTATTTCAACATGAAATAATGGACTGAAACGAATAATATATAAACATCATAACTCAGACACCCAGTAGGTAGTATCTTTATTATTGAAGGCGAATATTGGAACTTATTTCAACATGAAATAATGGACTGAAACGAATAATATATAAACCTCATAACTCAGACACCCAGTAGGTAGTATCTTTTATTATTGAAGGCGAATATTGGACCTTATTTCAACATGAAATAATGGACTGAAACGAATAATATATAAACCCTCATAACTCAGACACCCAGTAGGTAGTATCTTTTATTATTGAAGGCGAATATTGGACCTTATTTCAACATGAAATAATGGACTGAAACGAATAATATATAAACCTCATAACTCAGACACCCAGTAGGTAGTATCTTTTATTATTGAAGGCGAATATTGGACCTTATTTCAACATGAAATAATGGACTGAAACGAATAATATATAAACCTCATAACTCAGACACCCAGTAGGTAGTATCTTTTATTATTGAAGGCGAATATTGGAACTTATTTCAACATGAAATAATGGACTGAAACGAATAATATATAAACCTCATAACTCAGACACCCAGTAGGTAGTATCTTTTATTATTGAAGGCGAATATTGGACCTTATTTCAACATGAAATAATGGACTGAAACGAATAATATATAAACCTCATAACTCAGACACCCAGTAGGTAGTATCTTTTATTATTGAAGGCGAATATTGGACCTTATTTCAACATGAAATAATGGACTGAAACGAATAATATATAAACATCATAACTCAGACACCCAGTAGGTAGTATCTTTTATTATTGAAGGCGAATATTGGACCTTATTTCAACATGAAATAATAGACTGAAACGAATAATATATAAACATCATAACTCAGACACCCAGTAGGTAGTATCTTTTATTATTGAAGGCGAATATTGGAACTTATTTCAACATGAAATAATGGACTGAAACGAATAATATATAAACCTCATAACTCAGACACCCAGTAGGTAGTATCTTTTATTATTGAAGGCGAATATTGGACCTTATTTCAACATGAAATAATGGACTGAAACGAATAATATATAAACCTCATAACTCAGACACCCAGTAGGTAGTATCTTTTATTATTGAAGGCGAATATTGGAACTTATTTCAACATGATATAATGGACTGAAACGAATAATATATAAACCTCATAACTCAGACACCCAGTAGGTAGTATCTTTTATTATTGAAGGCGAATATTGGACCTTATTTCAACATGAAATAATGTACTGAAACGAATAATATATAAACCTCATAACTCAGACACCCAGTAGGTAGTATCTTTTATTATTGAAGGCGAATATTGGACCTTATTTCAACATGAAATAATGGACTGAAACGAATAATATATAAACCTCATAACTCAGACACCCAGTAGGTAGTATCTTTTATTATTGAAGGCGAATATTGGACCTTATTTCAACATGAAATAATGGACTGAAACGAATAATATATAAACATCATAACTCAGACACCCAGTAGGTAGTATCTTTTATTATTGAAGGCGAATATTGGAACTTATTTCAACATGAAATAATGGACTGAAACGAATAATATATAAACCTCATAACTCAGACACCCAGTAGGTAGTATCTTTTATTATTGAAGGCGAATATTGGAACTTATTTCAACATGAAATAATAGACTGAAACAAATATAGATAAACCTCAAAACTCAGTTACATAACAGGTTTTCAACAATCTTAGATTATTGAAGGCGAATATTGGAGCATACTTTATAACATTTTTCAACAAATACGATTTTTATCTTTCTCTTTATTTGTTTCACCCAACTTTGGGTATAAAGAGAAACAAATAAAGAGAAATACACTAAATCAATCACTTTTTAATGCTCTGTGCCTTCCTCGTAGCCCAGTATTGCTTCATTCGTTGTGATCTTGCTTTTCTTTCTTCGTCAGAGATTTGGATCGTATTTTTATATTTTATGTATAAAAACTATAATGTAATAACATTTAATGAACAACAATCGTCTTATTCATGTACAAGGTGTGTTCAGAAAGTAACGAGAATTTTTAAATTTCGCGGGCTTGGAGAGTCCGATTGTCAAACATTTTTTTGTAATATGTTGGTATACATGCCCTTGAAGTATGATAAAACTTTCAGCTGTTTTCATTGTTGACTTTGTCTGTGACAGCCACTAAGGTTAGACGTGTTTTTATGAGCTCGGCGATTTTCATATGTTAAAAAAAATGGATCAAAGAATTTGTATCAAATTTTACGTAAAAAATGGAATAAAGTGTAACAAAGTGTGTGAAATGTTAACAAAGGCCTATGGTAAGTCTGCTATGAGTAAAGCAAGAGTTTACGAGTGGTATAAGCGTTTCCAAGAAGGCCGTGAAGATGTTGAAGATGACGAACGCCCTGGACGCCTCAGCACATCAACAACAAATGAAAACGTGGAAAAAGGTTTATGAAAG
Organism: Callitettix versicolor; assembly: GCA_022606455.1. NCBI lineage: Eukaryota > Metazoa > Arthropoda > Insecta > Hemiptera > Cercopidae > Callitettix > Callitettix versicolor. Next base: position 4,198,560 of record CM040187.1, read on the forward strand.
AACGTGTAAAAAAGAAATGGTTATGAACAATCGCCGAATCACAATTAGAGAGATCGCTGATGATGTTGGCATTTCGATTGGATCAAATCGTGACATTGTTTCCAATGTATTGTGTATGAAACGCGCGGCAGCAAAATTCGTTCCAAAATTGTTAAATTTGAACAAAAACAGCGGCGAATGGAAGTTACTCAGGAGTCACTAAATGAAGTCAACGACGATGGAGAATTACTGAAACGTATTATAACAGGTGACGAAACATTAGTTTACGGATATGACGTCGAAACTAAGGCTCAATCCTCCCAATGGAGACATTCTGGCTCACCAAGACCGAAAAAGCTCGACAAGTGCGGTCGAACGTAAAGTTTATGATCACTGTGTTCTTCGATATTAATAGCATAGTGCATCATGAATTCCTGCCACCAGGTGAAACGGTCAATATGGAGTAATACCTACCTACAAGTTCAACGCTGTTTGCGTGAAGTAATCCGAAAAAAACGCCCGGATCTGTGGAAAAACAATTCATGGCTTTTGCACCACGATAATGCACCAGTTCACACTTCATTGATTGTTCGTGAATTTTTGGCCCAAAACAGTACTGTAACGATGCCCCAGGCTCCATATTTGCCAGACATGGCTTCGTGTGACTTTTTCCTACTTCCAAAAATAAAGAGAACATTAAAGGGCCGTCGTTTTACAGCCGTAGATGACATTAAAAGCGCATCGCTGAAAGAACTAAAGGCTATCTCAAATCGAGTATGAGAAGTGTTTCGAGGATTGGAAGAAGCGCTGGCACAAGTGCATAATCTCCAATGGGGACTATTTTGAAGGCAACACCATCAATGTAGAAGAATAAATAAATATTGTATTCAAAAAATTAAAATTCTCGTTACTTTCTCAGCACATCTCGTACATATTTATATTTATGTCTTTTTCTCGGGAATGGAACTAACAATTTTAATATAATGTTGGAATATACCATTACCGGGTTCAAAAACTCGGTCTGGATGGGTTAGCTTAGACAGATTTTTTAATCATCAAAATCTGTTAAACAGTTTCAAAATGGCTGCCATTTAAATCTTTAAAAATGATAACTTGTCAGTTTAAAATGTTTTTTGAAAATCTGTTTCCACCAGCGTAATCAGCATTAAATCAGAATTTTAAATTCTTGAAATCTGTTGAAATTAAAAAAATTCGACGTCGTTCACTATTCATTTTTGTATTTTTTATGCAATTTGAAAGTTTGAAATGCTAATAAGTACTATGCTAAAATATTTTAATGCTAATTATTAGGGTGAAATCAAATTTTAAAAAAGGGCAAGAAAAAGAAAAATACTTTTGGAAATTCGCTTCAATCATGTCAGCAATAACAGCTGTGTGCTGCGATTATTATGGTAATCATTTTATTATTTCATAAACTTGCATCTGTGACTTACTTAATTCAATAAATATTTTATGTACATTTATAAAACGCACGAAAATTAAATATGAATAATTTTTACCAAGATAACATGCGATAGTTGAGAGCATCAGGGCTGGCAGGAGACTGAGGGGCGGAGGGGGTCATGTTGAGTCCTGCTTCGGATTGCTCGGGGTTGGTTCCACAGGGTGGCAGAGATCCTGGATGCCCACCACGACCTGAACACACAAACACACTTTATTAGCGAATTTCCTATTGAAATTTCCATGACATGAGACCCGAGACCTTGAAAATCGATACTGATCTTTGGATCACATTTTCAGATATTAATATTTTCTGCACAATATAACTTTTAAATTTTGCAATCTTTAGACTAACGATTTGATTCAAACTTGGCACGGAAATCAGTTTTGGTAACAGCTTGGACAAATTCGTTTTCTTGTGAAGTCCGTTCAACAGTTTCAAAATGGCTGTTTAAACAATACATTTGTGTGCCAATGTTGAATCAAATCCAACCAAAATTGCAAACGAGAGCATTATAAAACACACACGCGCGCACACACACACACCACACAAACTTAGATGGACAGAACCAAGTACATCTCAAGTGCTAATTTTAGAAAAATCGATTAAACTTCGAATAGCAGCGGTCAGAATGCGTAGTCTAATACGAGTCAAACTAATAAAATAATTTGTACCAATCTCCTAGCAACTAAAAATATGCCTGCATTGTTGAATTGTAATTCAATTTAAATGCAATAAAGTATTAAATATATATAAAGAATCCATATATTAAAATGTTAAATGTTTATAATTAATTTATAAAATATCGGTTGATATGATTTGAAATAGAAAGTTAAATTATTATAGAACTGATTCATAAATATTTAAATTAAAAGTTAATTAGTCACTAGTAATAAAAAAGGTTCAGATTTCTAAATTCAATAAATATTTATTCATATCCAATAAAATTTTATTTTTATTTTGAAAGTAAAATGTATTTATACGAGGGCTATTCAGAAAGTAGATTACGTTTTTGGATAAAAAAAAACTAAGTACAGGAAAAAAATTTTATTATATACATTTGAAAGAGGAACTAAAATACTATTTTTCGACATAATCGCCAAACAAATTTAACATTTGTCATATCGGTGAACTAGCTTTGAAATTCCCGTGTCGTAGAATTCCGCCGCCTGTGACGCCAGCCAGTCAGTCACGCCCGCGCGGAGATCTGCGTCGTCATCGAAGCGCTGTGTTGCAAGCCAAGTCTTTGTTTCCCACAAGTTTCGCGAACATTGTTGTGCGAAATTATCACCAAAAAGTTAGGATACCATAAGTTTTGTGCCAGATGGGTGCCAAAGTTCCTGACAGAACAGCACAAGGGTCAGCGTGTGGCTGCATCGTTGTCATTTCTGGACGCTTACGACAAAGATGGTGAATCATTTCTTGATCGCATCGTAACGGGAGCTGAGACTTGGGTTAAGCACGTTACCTGTGAGACAAAACTACAGTCTATGGAGTGGGGGCACACAAATTCCCCCAAAAAACCGAGGAAATGTTTGCAAACCCTGTCAGCAAGGAAGATCATGGCGACCGTTTTTCTTGGACAGATCATAAACAGATCATAAAAAGATCATGGACAGGAAAGGTGTTCTTCTGGTTGACTTCCTAGAACGTGGAGCAACCATAAACTCAGAAAGGTATTGCCAAACATTACGAAACTTAAGACGAGCTATCCAGAACAAGCGGAGAGGAAAACTGAGTGCAAAAGTGTTGTTTTTGCACGACAATGCCCGCCCTCACACGGCAAATCGAACAAAAGACGTCTTGACGGCCTTTAAGTGGGAGATTTTCCCTCATCCACCCTACAGTCCGGACCTGGCACCAAGTGATTTCCACTTATTCCCGAAGATGAAGACTTGGCTTGCAACACAGCGCTTCGATGACGACGCAGATCTCCGCGCGGGCGTGACTGACTGGCTGGCGTCACAGGCGGCGGAATTCTACGACACGGGAATTTCAAAGCTAGTTCACCGATATGACAAATGTCTAAATTTGTTTGGCGATTATGTCGAAAAATAGTATTTTAGTTCCTCTTTCAAATGTATATATTTATTTTTATCCTGTACTTAGTTTTTTTTATTTTGAAAGTAATCTACTTTCTGAATAGCCCTCGTATAATTTTAAAATTAAATTTGTTCATCCGTAAGAAATTCAAAGTTAAAGTAAATTAGTTTTCGTAATTAATTAAGTAACTACAAACTTCATTGCTTGGTTAGATTGGCTCTGTTCAGTAAGAAGATAAAGGTTTATGAATAATTAAAATAATAGGTTCAGGGTAGTTCTCAGTTATGCAATTTCAATTTTAAATTGCACCTATAAATAAAAAAAGTTTATTATTGCACTTTTATAAATCGTTAAATTACAATAAAAGACCAAGACGGACTATAAATGAATAACAAGGGATATTTACCAAGGATATTTTAAAGTACACGTAATCAAAAGTAAATAAAAAATAGAATTCTGTGAACAAATTAGTACAAAACTTAGGGTCTAAGAACTTTGTAATAGTACTTAAAATTATTAAAACTTTAATTCAACAATTAAAATTTTAATAAAAAGATATATGAAATTTTCAAATAGGTAATAAGAATTAAGTTATTACGATCTGTAAAACATCAAAATAAAAAATAATTAATGAATTCTATAAACATATAAAGAATTTGTATATACAAGTTTGTATACAGAAATTTGTTGTATATACAAATTTGTACATACAAAGTAGATAGCGTTCATATTACTAATTAACTTATTCAATGATTAATAGAACCAGTATTAATTTTTGTTAAGGATTAAATCCACTCAAAAACTCGATCCGAGTCAGAGTTAAATAAAATAGATTAAAATTCAAAGATAATCAGATAAATAATCAATATAAATTAACCTGATACCAAGTGTTCTGAGGATCCAAAGAAAGCTTGGAATTAGGCTATAACTTAAAACGTATTAGGTCCTCCTCAATAAGGGACATCGCACCGAATGTCGGCAGGCAAAGATTCCTGACTAGAGGCAAAAAGAGGAAGGAATAAGATCCTGTAGGATAACCAACTATTCCTAGAACAAGACAGTGTTCACAACAAGGTAGGTCACTAGTGTTTAACGCGTTCACGACGGCGTGTGTCATTAGAAACGCACGCTGTAACTGCCGGTAAGGTGAGAGAATGTGTCACCAGTGACACACGCTCGTCTTCAAATTGGGATGCGTGTGTCACGGGTGACACACACCTTTTCTTACTTAATATTTGCTTATTTATAATGACGTCCATGTTTTAAGTTTAGAACTGTGTTGTACGACCATTTTAAATTATGCTAGAATAAACTAAGTCTGATTAGATTTTGGTTTATTTTATTTTTCTTTACCCTGACGGACCTTAAAGGCAAATTTGTTAAAAGGATAACAAATTTAAACTCAATAGACATGTTAGAAGCATCATTTTAATTGTTAAACTTAATTTTAAATATAATTAAGTAAAATTGTATTTTGGCCAGCTGACTTTTTTTTCTTTGTCTTGGTTACCTTTATTGGTAAACTAAAATGAAAACACATTCAAAATAATAACATACATATTTATTGACAATTATAACACTAAGACATCAAAGAAGAAACCGTATAACTTATGGAGTCATTTACTTGAAATTTTATGCGTGTACCGATCAATAACAGTATGCCACCAGTGACGCACGACGCCTATTATAGCAATGGTTTACAAATAGGCGTAGTGTCCAACCATTGACGTACGGACATAACCTCTAAAATTCACAGAATACAGGTTTTCCGGTTGAATTTTGCCGGTTGAATTCCTAATACCCTATATAGACACACATTCTAACAATTTTACTGAAAAAAAAATTTACAAGTATAGTTGGGATTTCATGTTAATTACGAGGGCTATTCAGAAAGTAGATTACGTTTTTGGATAAAAAAAAACTAAGTACAGGAAAAAAATTGTATTATATACATTTGAAAGAGGAACTAAAATATTATTTTTCGACATAATCGCCAAACAAATGTAGACATTTGTCATATCGGTGAACTAGCTTTGAAATTTCCGTGTCGTAGAATTCCGCCGCCTGTGACGCCAGCCAGTCAGTCACGCCCGCGCGGAGATCTTACGACAAAGATGGTGAATCATTTCTTGATCGCATCGTAACGGGAGATGAGACTTGGGTTAAGCACGTTACCTGTGAGACAAAACTACAGTCTATGGAGTGGGGCACACAAATTCCCCCAAAAACTGAGGAAATGTTTGCAAACCCTGTCAGCAAGGAAGATCATGGCGACCGTTTTTTGGGACAGGAAATGTGTTCTTCTGGTTGACTTCCTAGAACGTGGAGCAACCATAAACTCAGAAAGGTATTGCCAAACATTACGAAACTTAAGACGAGCTATCCAGAACAAGCGGAGAGGAAAACTGAGTGCAAAAGTGTTGTTTTTGCACGACAATGCCCGCCCTCACACGGCAAATCGAACAAAAGACGTCTTGACGGCCTTCAAGTGGGAGATTTTCCCTCATCCACCCTACAGTCCGGACCTGGCACCTAGTGATTTCCACTTATTCCCGAAGATGAAGACTTGGCTTGCAACACAGCGCTTCGATGACGACGCAGATCTCCGCGCGGGCGTGACTGACTGGCTGGCGTCACAGGCGGCGGAATATAATAAAATTTTTTTCCTGTACTTAGTTTTTTTTTTATCCAAAAACGTAGTCTACTTTCTGAATAGCCCTCGTATCATAACACAAAATGTTACGACATGTAAAAACGGCCGTCGTCGCGAACATGTTAATCGATACCAAGACCCAAGACCCACTAAATAATTAAGAAATTAAAATTAAATGTTAGACAAAAAGTGGTAGGAGCGTCACAGGGTACTATAGCGTCATAGGAGGTGGTAGAGATAAAGGTACCGTTGGAACACATTCCAAAAATGTTTTGCATACTTCGTACAGTAAGGCGGTAACGTTTTTGCCTTTTGTGAACGGCAATATAAGAATCTGCACTAAATTTATGAACTCCTTAAATCACTGTTAAATTGAGAAAGTCACTTACCTAAAAGTAAAGGCGGCGTTGATAGCCCTAGACAACGTATCCTCCAGGCGTCCTGCAGTAACTGGAGACGTGCTTGTTTCCTCCATTTGGCTCTCCTGTTCTGAAACCAAACCTGTACAGGAAGAAAACCAATGTTTAGCGTTACATTCACTTGCGTGCAGGACTATTTTAATTGCTCGAAGTGGTCAGTTCCACTGTTCTTTACAACTAACCTAACGATTAGGATATTTGTTAATATACGAGTATTATGTTAGCATCGTTACATTGATATAAATATATCTTATACTTAATCATATATATTATTTTTCGAGTCAACATCCTTTTTCTCAGCACATACTATTCGTACAGGCATAAATAAGTTATCTTTAGAAAGATTTTGTAACTGGCTTCTGACATTGCGAAAGGATTTTACGTTAAAACTTACTGTTTGTGGAACGTTTTAACATAAAGGACATTTTTAACTATCATAGGCAAAACGGCATCACGGATGCGCATGCGCGGCATCACAAATCAGACAATATTTTGTATATTTTACGAAGTTAACTTATTAATCACTAATAAACAATGCTACGAGGGTTGATCAAATATAAACGAAACTGATTTTTTAAAAAATTATTGCTTACTTACAAATTATTCTTGATACAACTTATTTTTCTACATAGTCTCCCGCACGAGTAACACATTTTTCCCACCGGATTGGAAGTTTTTAATTCCATCTTCGTAAAAGTTCTCGGGCGTTCATTGAGCCATTGAGCACGAAGGTCTCCACCGCAGAATCGTCTTCGAAACGCTGGCCTCCAAGCGCCTCTTTGAGTGGCCCAAACAGGTGATAGTCGCAGGGTGATAAGTCTGGACTGTATGGGGGATGTTCCATTGGTTCCCAGCCAATTTGATCGAGTTTAAGCCTCGTAGCGTTCGCCGAATGTGGTCGGGCATTATCGTGAAGAAGAATGACGTTTCTCGCCGGTTTAGATTTCCTTTTCCTACGAAAAGACTGTTTTGCGGCCTCTAAAACATCGCAATAATATTGTGCATTTATTGTGCGTCGTTGATGGAGGAAATCGACGTGAAAGGCACCTTGATTGTCGAAAAATACAGTGGCCATTACCTTCCCGGCCGACGATCGTGATTTGGCCTTCAGGTTTTCTACTGCTTCCCGTCCTTCGGCGAATTCCTTGTGCCAAGCAAAAACGCGAGCTCTTGACAGGGTCCTGTCCCCGTATTGAGCCGTCAATCTACGAAAGATTTCAGTCGGATTGACCTCCTCCTTGGCCAAAAACTTAATAATAATTCTCTGCTCCACGGAAACGTGCACTTCACTCTCACTCATTGTATAGTTTTATACTGAAGGGTCCGAACGGAAATGTTGCCCGTCTACGCCCGTCCCAAACCTCCCAGGCTACCTGAAACCCCACCCTTTAGAGTTCAATGTCCAACGGAAAAGTTTTTAGAAAGTCAGTCTCGTTTATATTTGATCAACCCTCGTAATACAAAACATTATTATGATACAGTAACTCCCATTAAATTTACTTCATAAAAACCAGAGCGAGACAGCTGCGTGCGTTGATTATTTTATTATCACTTTTGAAATCCACCTTGTTCAGTACCATACATGATGGACTTAAAAGTTAATACTGTACTTGTTTTTAAGGCAAACTGGGAACGCCTTATTTTGTACGTTTCTACGTCTACATTACAAAAGTGTCACGGTGGTTGCATATCCAGCGCCGTAATTGTTATACGCTACAACGAGATGGGTTTTTTCCATAAAACTTGATAAATAAGACAAATATCGACATTTTTAACAAATTTTCAAAAAAATGAATTATTGGAAAAGCAATCATGGTAATGCCCATACCCGGTACCTTAAAATGAGCGCTGATCCTGACATCTAGACCACTTGTTGACGGGTTTGTTACATTACATACAGACATATATATATATATATATATATATATATATATATATATATATATATGTGTGTGTGTGTGTGTGTGTGTGTGTGTGTGTGTGTTTTGCGAGCTCACGTTTGAAATTCTAATTAGATTTGATTCAAAGTCTTAGAAAACGATCTCGATAATTTTTTTCAAATATTATTATTATTTTGAATTTGTGTTATTATTTTGAATTTTCAAAATCCTTTAAAATAAAGAAATTAAATTTGTTAACGTTCACGGTTCATTTTTATACTTTCAATGGAATTTTAAATCTCAAAATCCTAAAATATATTGGTTGGTATTAATTCTATTTATGATGGTGAAATCAGAGTTTCAAAAAAAAAAGGTTAGATATTGAACACACTTTTGCAAATTAGCTTCCATCATTTTTTTTTGAACTGGAAAGTATTAAAGTCATGTAGACCATGTATAAAGTAAATTATTTACAACATACGTTCTACTCGTGTTTTTGAAGAATTACTGTTCATAGAATTACAATTTAACCATCTAAGGCTGTATAATTCAATAAAATATCTTTTTTAAATTAAATAGTAGGCTAATTCGAAAAAAAATATTTTTTATAAACTATTAAAACTAATTGTAAAATATAAACAAATAAAATGTTTGGAACAAAAGGTCTTCAATTATAAAAACTTCATTTATTTCACTTCTTATAAAAGAAATTTGAAAGAAGAAGGTTTAGCCTACCTGTCGATATTCAGCTTAAAAATTGGCAAATATGTCATTCGAACAGACAGAAAATTAGATGTTGGAAAATTTCCGTTTCATAAAACAATTGTCAAATACATTACTGACGAACTGTCGTATTTTTAAGATAATTTTTTAATTGTTTATCTGCTCTTCTTAAAATATTTATGAAACGAAATCTGAAAATTTTATAGGTTTTTCGGAAATAATTGCCATGTTGTTTTGACAGTTTTATGTAAATTTATCAAATCTTATAAAACAGCAAATTTGTCGAATTATCAAGAACATAAGTCACCGGCCAACTGATGAATTGTCGCGTTTTTAAAAAACGTCTCCAATGATCTTCCAATCTCACTTCCAACGTCAATGGTTCCCACGTCATGTGAAAAAAACCGCGAAATAACCTACCAAGATACCCAAGATACCCTCATTTACCTGCATGTAGGCGGACTGACTGTAACCAGCTAAGTTACGAAAATATTCTGTAAATATTATTTGCAAAATTGGGGGAATGTTTATTGGTTTTATCTTCAAGCTGGTTCAAGCGAGAAAACATTTTGTATTATTTGACAAATAGAATAATAATAATAATAATTTATTGACAACCTATAGCCTATAAAAACTAATTCATTTAATAAAATACTCTGTAAATATCATTTAAAATATACACAAAAGAAATTATTGACAACGATATCTTCAAGCTGGATCAAACACGAAACATTTTCTAATAATCACTTCCTAAATAAAAAAAAAGATATATATTGACATCTAATCTTATTGAAGCATGAAAACCCTCTATAAATATCATTTGCAAAATATAAAAAAAGTAAAAACATTTATTGACAAACTAAATAGACTCAAAGAAGAAGACACTCTGTAAATATCATTTTCGAAATAGAAATAAAAGTATTTTTTTGAAAACAATATCATCAAACTGATTCAAGCTCAAAAACACTTTGCAAATATCATTTGCAAACTGGGAAAAAATAAAAAGTTAAATTCACTTATAACGATATTTTCATATAGTTTTCAATATACCTAATTGATAGAAGTGTGTTTTTAATATTTAGTCAGCCTAAAGCATAGATCAAGTATGACGGAAATCAGTGATTGTTTACTAAAAATCTTTCAGCCGATAACACTGACCTAATTGATAGAAATGTGTTTTTAACATTTAGTCAGCCTAAAGCTTAGATCAAGTATGACGGAAATCAGTGATTGTTTACTAAAAATCTTTCAGCCGATAACACTGACCTAATTGATAGAAATGTGTTTTTAACATTTAGTCAGCCTAAAGCTTAGATCAAGTATGACGGAAATCAGTGATTGTTTACTAAAAATCTTTCAGCCGATAACACTGACCTAATTGATAGAAGTGTGTTTTTAATATTTAGTCAGCCTAAAGCTTAGATCAAGTATGACGGAAATCAGTGATTGTTTACTAAAAATCTTTCAGCCGATAACACTGACCTAATTGATAGAAATGTGTTTTTAACATTTAGTCAGCCTAAAGCTTAGATCAAGTATGACGGAAATCAGTGATTGTTTACTAAAAATCTTTCAGCCGATAACACTGCAATGGCACCCCTACACCCACTTCTTGCTCAGCTATGTGTCAGGCTTTTTCGCGTTACCTCGCAAGTCCTGTTTGCTCTCTGAATCAAATCAGAGATGCAGAACCCTTTCCCTTAATTATATACTATAAAGTACGTACATATTTGTTAATATTTACTCTACGATATTATTCACGTATATTAGTCAGTACGTATATTAGTCAGTACGTATATTAGTCAGTACGTATATTAGTCAGTACGTATATTAGTCAGTACGTATATTAGTCAGTACGTATTAGTTACGTATATTGATCAGTATATATTAGTCTGTACGTATATTTGTCAGTACGTATATTAGTCAGTACGTATATTAGTCTGTACGTATATTAGTCAGCACGTATATTAGTCAGCACGTATATTAGTCAGCACGTATATTAGTCAGCACGTATATTAGTCAGTACGTATATTAGTCAGTACGTATATTAGTCAGTACGTATATTAGTCAGTACGTATATTAGTCAGTACGTATATTAGTCAGTACGTATATTAGTCAGTACGTATATTAGTCAGTACGTATATTAGTCAGTACGTATATTAGTCAGTACGTATATTAGTCAGTACGTATATTAGTCAGTACGTATATTAGTCAGTACGTATATTAGTCAGTACGTATATTAGTCAGTACGTATATTAGTCAGTACGTATATTAGTCAGTACGTATATTAGGTCAGTACGTATATTAGTCAGTACGTATATTAGTCAGTACGTATATTAGTCAGTACGTATATTAGTCAGTACGTATATTAGTCAGTACGTATATTAGTCAGCACGTATATTAGTCAGCACGTATATTAGTCAGTACGTATATTAGTCAGTACGTATATTAGTCAGTACGTATATTAGTCAGTACGTATATTAGTCAGTACGTATATTAGTCAGTACGTATATTAGTCAGTATATTTAGTCAGTACGTATATTAGTCAGTACGTATATTAGTCAGTACGTATATTAGTACGTATATTAGTCAGTACGTATATTAGTCCAGTACGTATATTAGTCAGTACGTATATTAGTCAGTACGTATATTAGTCAGTACGTATATTAGTCAGTACGTATATTAGTCAGTACGTATATTTAGTCAGTACGTATATTAGTCAGTGTATATTAGTCAGTACGTATATTAGTCAGTACGTATATTAGTCAGTACGTATATTAGTCAGTACGTATATTAGTCAGTACGTATATTAGTCAGTACGTATATTAGTCAGTACGTATATTAGTCAGTATATTAGTCAGTACGTATATTAGTCAGTACGTATATTGGTATCAGTCAGTACGTATATTAGTCAGTACGTATATTAGTCAGTACGTATATTAGTCGTATATATTAGTCGGTACGTATATTAGTCAGTACGTATATTAGTCAGTACGTATATTAGTCAGTACGTATATTAGTCAGTACGTATTAGTCATATATTAGTCAGTACGTATATTAGTCAGTACGTATATTAGTCAGTACGTATATTATATTAGTCAGTACGTATATTAGTCAGTACGTATATTAGTCAGTACGTATATTAGTCACGTATATTAGTCAGTACGTATATTAGTCAGTACGTATATTAGTCAGTATATTAGTATATTAGTCAGTACGTATATTAGTCAGTACGTATATTAGTCAGTATATTGGTCGTACGTATATTAGTCAGTACGTATATTAGTCAGTACGTATATTAGTCAGTACGTATATTAGTCAGTACGTATATTAGTCAGTACGTATATTAGTCAGTACGTATATTAGTCAGTACGTATATTAGTCAGTACGTATATTAGTCAGTACGTATATTAGTCAGTACGTATATTAGTCAGCACGTATATTAGTCAGTACGTATATTAGTCAGTACGTATATTAGTCAGTACGTATATTAGTCAGTACGTATATTAGTCAGTACGTATATTAGTCAGTACGTATATTTGTCAGCACGTATATTAGTCAGTACGTATATTAGTCAGTACGTATATTAGTCAGTACGTATATTAGTCAGTACGTATATATTAGTCAGTACGTATATTAGTCAGTACGTAGTCACGTATATTAGTCAGTACGTATATTAGTCATCAGTACGTATATTAGTCAGTACGTATATTAGTCAGTACGTATATTAGTCAGTTAGTCACGTATATTAGTCAGTACGTATATTAGTCAGTACGTATATTAGTCAGTACGTATATTAGTCAGTACGTATATTAGTCAGTACGTATATTAGTCAGTACGTATATTAGTCAGTACGTATATTAGTCAGTACGTATATTAGTCAGTACGTATATTAGTCAGTACGTATATTAGTTGTAGTATATATTAGTCAGTACGTATATTAGTCAGTACGTATATTAGTCAGTACGTATATTAGTCAGTCGTAGTACGTATATTAGCCAGTACGTATATTAGTCAGTACGTATATTAGTCAGTACGTATATTAGTCAGTACGTACATTAGTCAGTACGTATATTAGTCAGTACGTATATTAGTCAGTACGTATATTAGTCAGTACGTATATTAGTCAGTACGTATATTAGTCAGTACGTATATTAGTCAGTACGTATATTAGTCAGTACGTATATTAGTCAGTACGTATATTAGTCAGTACGTATATTAGCCAGTACGTATATTAGCCAGTACGTATATTACGTATATTAGCCAGTACGTATATTAGTCAGTACGTATATTAGTCAGTACGTATATTAGTCAGTACGTATATTAGTCAGTACGTATATTAGTCAGTACGTATATTAGTCAGTACGTATATTAGTCAGTACGTATATTAGTCAGTACGTATATTAGTCAGTACGTATATTAGTCAGTACGTATATTAGTCAGTACGTATATTAGTCAGTACGTATATTAGTCAGTACGTATATTAGTCAGTACGTATATTAGCCAGTACGTATATTAGTCAGTACGTATATTAGTCAGTACGTATATTAGTCAGTACGTATATTAGTCAGTACGTATATTAGTCAGTACGTATATTAGTCAGTACGTATATTAGTCAGTACGTATATTAGTCATTACGTATATTAGTCAGTACGTATATTAGTCAGTACGTATATTAGTCAGTACGTATATTAGTCAGTACGTATATTAGTCAGTACGTATATTAGTCAGTACGTATATTAGTCAGTACGTATATTAGTCAGTACGTATATTAGTCAGTATATTAGTCAGTATATATTAGTCAGTACGTATATTAGTCAGTACGTATATTAGTCAGTACGTATATTAGTCAGTACGTATATTAGTCAGTACGTATATTAGTCAGTACGTATATTAGTCAGTACGTATATTATTAGTCAGTACGTATATTAGTCAGTACGTATATTAGTCAGTACGTATATTAGTCAGTACGTATATTAGTCAGTACGTATATTAGTCAGTACGTATATTAGCGTACGTATATTAGCCAGTACGTATATTAGTCAGTACGTATATTAGTCAGTACGTATATTAGTCAGTACGTATATTCAGTAGTCAGTACGTATATTAGTCAGTACGTATATTAGTCAGTACGTATATTAGTCAGTACGTATATTAGTCAGTACGTATATTAGTCAATTATTAGTCAGTACGTATATTAGTCATACGTATATTAGTCGCGTACGTATATTAGTCAGTACGTATATTAGTCAGTACGTATATTAGTCAGTACGTATATTAGTCAGTACGTATATTAGTCAGTACGTATATTAGTCAGTATATTAGTCAGTACGTATATTAGTCAGTACGTATATTAGTCATACGTATATTAGTCAGTACGTATATTAGTCGTATATTAGTCAGTACGTATATTAGTCAGTACGTATATTAGTCAGTACGTATATTAGTCAGTACGTATATTAGTCAGTACGTATATTAGTCAGTACGTATATTAGTCAGTACGTATATTAGTCAGTACGTATATTAGTCAGTACGTATATTAGTCAGTACGTCATATATATTAGTCAGTACGTATATTAGTCAGTACGTATATTAGTCAGTACGTATATTAGTCAGTACGTATATTAGTCAGTACGTATATTAGTCAGTACGTATATTAGTCGGTACGTATATTAGTCAGTACGTATATTAGTCAGTACGTATATTAGTCAGTACGTATATTAGTCAGTACGTATATTAGTCAGTACGTATATTAGTCAGTACGTATATTAGTCAGTACGTATATTAGTCAGTACGTATATTAGTCAGTACGTATATTAGTCAGTACGTATATTAGCCAGTACGTATATTAGTCAGTACGTATATTAGTCAGTACGTATATTAGTCAGTACGTATATTAGTCAGTACGTATATTAGCCAGTACGTATATTAGTCAGTACGTATATTAGTCAGTACGTATATTAGTCAGTACGTATATTAGTCAGTACGTATATTAGTACGGTATATTAGTCAGTACGTATATTAGTCAGTACGTATATTAGTCAGTGCGTATATTAGTCAGTACGTATATTAGTATATTAGTCAGTACGTATATATTAGTCAGTACGTATATTAGTCACGTATATTAGTATATATTAGTCAGTACGTATATTAGTCAGTACGTATATTAGTCAGTACGTATATTAGTCAGTACGTATATTAGTACGTATATTAGTCAGTATATATTAGTCAGTACGTATATTAGTCAGTACGTATATTAGTCAGTACGTATATTAGTCGTACGTATATTAGTCAGTACGTATATTAGCCAGTACGTATATTAGTCAGTACGTATATTAGTCAGTACGTATATTAGTCAGTACGTATATTAGTCAGTACGTATATTAGTCATATTAGTACGTATATTACGTCAGTACGTATATTAGTCAGTACGTATATTAGTCGTTATTAGTCAGTACGTATATTAGTCAGTACGTATATTAGCCAGTACGTATATTACGTATATTAGCCAGTACGTATATTAGTCAGTACGTATATTAGTCAGTACGTATATTAGTCAGTACGTATATTAGTCAGTACGTATATTAGTCAGTACGTATATTAGTCAGTACGTATATTAGTCAGTACGTATATTAGTCAGTACGTATATTAGCCAGTACGTATATTAGTCGTAGTACGTATATTAGTCAGTACGTATATTAGTCAGTACGTATATTAGTCGTATATTAGTCAGTACGTATATTAGTCAGTACGTATATTAGTCGTACGTATATAGTCAGTACGTATATTAGTCAGTACGTATATTAGTCGTAGTACGTATATTAGTCAGTACGTATATTAGTACGTATATTAGTCAGTACGTATATTAGTCAGTACGTATATTAGTCAGTACGTATATTAGTCACGTATATTAGTCAGTACGTATATTAGTCAGTACGTATATTAGTCGTATATTAGTCAGTACGTATATTAGTTAGTATTAGTCAGTTAGTCAGTACGTATATTAGCCAGTACGTATATTAGTCAGTACGTATATTAGTCAGTCAGTACGTATATTAGTCAGTACGTATATTAGTCAGTACGTATATTAGTCAGTACGTATATTAGTCATACGTATATTAGTCAGTACAGTCAGTATATTAGTATATTAGTCAGTAGTGTATATTAGTCAGTATATATTAGTCAGTTAGTCAGTACGTATAGTCAGTACGTATATTAGTCAGTACGTATATTAGTCAGTACGTATATTAGTCAGTACGTATATTAGTCAGTACGTATATTAGTCAGTACGTATATTAGTCAGTACGTATATTAGTCAGTACGTATATTAGTCAGTACTAATATACGAGAATAATATCACAGAGCGTTATAAATGAAAAAATATAATATATATAATCTAATAAGGATAACTTTCAATTAGCCTGTTTTTAGTTACAAATAACAAATTGGTATAATATCATTTGTTTACTGTGAGTGTTTAGTAATAGGTGAATCGTGTATTAAACAATAATTAATAGTAGGCCTATGCAAATATTATGCATTAGTCTTAAATTCACTTTTATTAGCCTACTAAATAAACTAGTATACTGTCATTGTATAAAATATCTATTAAAAGAAATTTGAGAAAACATAAAATTTAATGAGAACGTATCATTTTTCCTTTTTGATACGTGCGCGCGCGGTGTGTGTGTGTGTGTGTGTTTTGGTCGTCACACGTTCGCGATTTCATTACGATCTGATTCAAACTTAGCACAAAAGTCGGTTTTGGTAATACATAACCTGAAATAGTTCGTCACACAACAAAATCCGTTCAACAGTTAGAAATTTTTTTATAACATTTTACTTCATCTACTTTTAGCCGCCTCGGTGGCCTAGTTGATAGCGTACTGGGCTTTCACCCCGAGGACCCGGGTTCGATTCCAGGCCAGGGCTTGGCATTTTCATACGCTATAAATCATCCCATTGTCTGCATTAGCCCAAGTGTGCCCAGTAGTCGGACGTTAAAAAAAAAAAAATCTACTTTTTGAAAATCAAATTCTCACCGTCGTCATCACAGTAAAAACAGGGATATACAGTAGAGCGTCGATTATCCGAAGCCCGGTCATCCGAAACGTCGGTTAACCGAAAGCGGTGGCGCGGCGGCCTGACAGCGCAGCGGCCAGACAGTGCCGGCGCGGCAGCTCGACAGCAGTACAGTCTCAATATAGAGTGTGCACTAGCACATACAGTGACGAGTCAGTCTCCGTGTTGTTTAGACCGTTTGTGCTTCTGTTTGTTTTGCTGTGTAATTACCGAACTGCAACTTTCTTTACCGAATGTAATTACCAAATGTTATTCTTTCTTTACCGAATGTTTAATTTTACTTTACCTAATGTTTATTTTTTCATTATCAAAGAGTTGTTTTACTGTACAGAACACTGTATACTGTACTGCTTATATTTATCATATGTCATTAAACAACTGGATGAATTTATGTGCTGTACGTGTCTACTTGCTCCTTAAATTGGTTCTACCACTGTTAAATTATATCACACTACCTTTTTTCGAATATGTTCGTTTATCCGAAAAATCGATTATCCGAACACCCCTGCACCAATTGTTTCGGATAATCGACTCTCTACTGTATTAGCATTTTGTGTTAAAATTTTTAAATGGCGATCACGGTTCATTTACGTTTTTCAATAAAATTTAAAACTTGAAATATGCAGATATTAATAACCGGATTAAAAAAACCATGATAGAGAAATGACTGTCGAAAACTCGCTTGCAAGAAATGAGCGAACATGTTGCGTGCAGTTCTGTGATTACCTTAATTTATAACTGAGCTGCCAAACGCAAACAAGTTAAAAAAAGAGCATTATTCAAATTTTCTCCCATTCAATTATTTACAAAAATCTAAACCGAATGCAATCGACAGAAAACCGGGAATTCAGCTTAATTTCTCAAAATCGTTTTATCAGATTTTGCTAAACTTTTGTCATATTTAAAGGACCATAACTACAGTCACTGAAACAAATGACATGAGGCATTTTTTAACAGTCCGCTGCCAGTTTTTATTTTCTTATACCGTTAATTACTTTTCTTTCAGATTTGCTAGTAACGCAAAGTATGAATAGGCCTAAGATCGAAAACCGATTAACCGATTTCTGGTTTTTGTCTATTGTTTCCGAACAGAATTTTGAATTTTTGTTGGTGATATAAACATCAGAGGTTTAGAGGTTTTGTGTCCCCACAATGAAAGGCACTATTTTGCAACTGAAATTCTCAAACTTTAGTTACAAATGCCCTCAATAAGTTACAATGTCCACTGACTAGCTCATTCTGCTGGAGATCCTCAGAGACTAGGTTCCTGTTAGCAAGAGCCTCACAATTATAGAAGCTTTATCTTTCTTACTGCACAACCTACACGGTTTCTCCGAGGTGTATTCCTTTTCTGTTCATGCGTACCCTCAGACCATAGTGTCCTGTAATGAATCCCATTGTTTTCCTGAGTCGTCCTCTGCTCAGGAACTGGACGGTCCTTCCAAGTCTAGAGGAATATTTTTTAAAAGACGTTTACTATAAAAATGTCTTAGAGGTTGTCCCATATTTCCTGGTGTCATTTACTGATCCTTTTATTTATAGACACACAGAGATTCATCTGTACTGCCAGTTCTGAACCAATGAACCCAGATGTAGATCCCAGTTCAGCCAATCTCTCCGCCTCCTCATTACTCCCTAAGCCCAATGTAAAGTAACCTGGTTTTCCAGACACAAGGCATTGAGTTTTTTACGTATGCCTACCTCTACCTCAAATTCTCCCAAACACAGTCATTTGTTAATATATTGACCCATATGTTTTAGTTGAATACTTACGAACTACATTTGAGCAAAGTTTTATCAAAATCGTAACATGAAAATGTATATGTTTAACGTTTTTCTGACTAAAAAGGTGTTTGCAAAAGCTAGTTGTTTATATCATCAGAATCGGTCAAATATTAGTTTTGTAAAATAATCTGGTTTGCCAGACACAAAGCATTGAGGTTCTCACGAGCCTCCCTCTCAAATTCTCCCACACACAGTATTTGGTGACATAGAACTTACGAACTACATTTGAGCAAAGTTTTATCAAAATCGTTTTATCAATAGTTTTATCAAAAAATAGTTTTGTATCTAGACACAACCATACTACATTTCTATATCCTAGTGAGAAAGTAAAAACGAATGAAATAGTCCGCAGTGGTTACCTGCACTCTGGCTTCTGAAAGATTTATCCTTAGAGCTACTTCTTCCCTCAGGAATACGTCTGGATAATGGGTTTTCTGGAAGAGTGACTCAAGCTCCTGCAATTGTTGGGGTGTAAAGGTGGTGCGGTTTCTCCTCTGAAACAAACATGCAAATTTACTATTTGCTTCACACGTATTACTGACCTAGCGAAACGAGGCCTTTCGGCGTTTCGTTTGTGTTTTAGTTACGCAGTTTTGGCCAAACGCATTGAACGATTGCTTTGAAATTTGGTTAGAAGATATCTTGTATAAAGCCCATGTGTTACACTTTTTCGTACTTATTTGCGTTTTAAATGGCGGCCTCTGATTTATCGATTTAACGCGATTTAATTAAACATACTGGCCGATTATTTTGAAATTTGGTACAGAAGTATTTTTTTTTATTTTTTTTTTTTTTATTTATTTTAAGGCGAAAAGCACATTGAGGCTATTATCGCCTCCATAAATTTAAGTGTGAATGTAAAGTGTTAAAGTCGTAAGTGTAGTGTTGTAAGTGTAAGTGTGTTAGACTCGGGTACCGTGAGGGACGTCTAAATCCTCTCAATAGGTGCTGCTAGTATGCTCCCTTGCGGATTGTACCTTTTATAAAAAACCAGAAGACGTTTGTGTAAGATTTATTTCCGTTCGCTTCAGTTTCAAGACGGCGAGGTCTGATTCAACGTTGAAAATGTAACTGATGTTTATTTCTGTTTATATTAATGGCTGAACGGGCAAAACCTATTATAATGTTTGCCGCTTCATGCATAATAATAATAATAATATAATAATAATAATAATAATAATAATAATAATAATAATAATATTAATAATAATAATAATAATATTGGTCCAATGTTATTATTAATAATATTTTTTAATAATTCGGTTACGGCTTAAATTGGCGGAAAAGGTTACGAGCGCTGTCGTGGAGCGCGGAAAAGGTTACGAGCGCTGTCGTGGAGCGCGGAAAAGGTTACGAGCGCTGTCGTGGAGCGCGGAAAAGGTTACGAGCGCTGTCGTGGAGAGCGGAAAAGGTTACGAGCGCTGTCGTGGAGCGCGGAAAAGGTTACGAGCGCTGTCGTGGAGCGCGGAAAAGGTTACGAGCGCTGTCGTGGAGCGCGGAAAAGGTTACGAGCGCTGTCGTGGAGCGCGGAAAAGGTTACGAGCGCTGTCGTGGAGCGCGGAAAAGGTTACGAGCGCTGTCGTGGAGCGCGGAAAGGTTACGAGCGCTGTCGTGGAGCGCGGAAAGGTTGGTTACGAGCGCTGTCGTGGAGCGCGGAAAGGTTACGAGCGCTGTCGTGGAGAGCGGAAAAGGTTACGAGCGCTGTCGTGGAGAGCGGAAAAGGTTACGAGCGCTGTCGTGGAGCGCGGAAAAGGTTACGAGCGCTGTCGTGGAGCGCGGAAAAGGTTACGAGCGCTGTCGTGGAGCGCGGAAAGGTTACGAGCGCTGTCGTGGAGCGCGGAAAAGGTTACGAGCGCTGTCGTGGAGCGCGGAAAAGGTTACGAGCGCTGTCGTGGAGCGCGGAAAAGGTTACGAGCGCTGTCGTGGAGCGCGGAAAAGGTTACGAGCGCTGTCGTGGAGAGCGGAAAAGGTTACGAGCGCTGTCGTGGAGAGCGGAAAAGGTTACGAGCGCTGTCGTGGAGCGCGGAAAAATATACTGCGAGGTTTGCTGTTCTTTCAACTACTATTTTTATCATACCATTACTACATTGGCTTATTATCAAACAGTTGACTCACAACAGAATTTGAATTTCAAAATAAACTGTAGGGCCTATAAATTATTCTATAGTATGCCATGATCTTGTTTCTTAACAGTAAGAGAATAGCGAATTTTTGAATGGATAACTAGATAAATTTATACTTACTTAGGCTATACACTCACGCTGGTTCATACACTCACACTCTTTATTTAGAGAATCACTCATACTGGCCTCAAGCAAAATCCTTCGATAATGACATTTAACACACATGATATTTGACCTAATAGTGAACGTCATTAAATATCCTAATTTTCAAACCTTAAAAAAATTCAAATTTGGTAAAATTTCAAAAATTTGCCGAATTTAGTAAAACGTGGTTTAATTTATCTTCGTAATGTTGTTCACAAGTCTGACAAAACGTTATTTAAATTTTTAATTTTTTTTGGTTTTGCAAATCTGTAGCCTATATAATCGAATACCGTAACATACTTTGTGCATATTTTCAAAATATTTCAAATTTGGATTTATCTGTTTAATTTAGGGCCTAACCGTATTAAAGCAAAAAATGTAAACAATAAACAAATTTCTTTGAAAACTACTCTTAATAAATTTAAACGATGTTAAATAGCCTAATGTCTTACTAAAATATTTTAAATTAAAATTTTCAGATAAAATTTTAGATGATTTAAAATAATAATAAGATAAATTTTTAATGTAAGTTTAAAATAGTCTACGTACAGTTTTAACTTGCGTTAACGGTGAGGGAACATTCTTACCCCCATATTGCATTATGAAAGGTAAATATGTCAAAACAGTGTTTACTGATGGATATGCCACCAGGATCAAAAGTGCGAATGTTACAGAAGTCAGCTTATGTAAACAGTGAACTTGAAAATGGTGCAAAGAAATATTAAAAAAAGAAAAGTTTTGATGTTTTTTCCATTTGTGTCTATATGACCACTGATTTCTTTTTCTAGACCTAATAGTTATTTCACTTTATGATTAATTTGTTTGTTTTTGTAAGCCTATATTAATGTTTGTGTTCAAAACTTGTTTAAACTATTCTCTACGTATAAAGTTAGGCCAAATCTAAATGAGTTATGTTTAATTAAAATAGAAGAATAGTTTTTGTGTTATTTTCGTAGTTTGATGAAACTGTGTAACTTTGACATTTACAATAGTAGTACAATTATACATATTTGTTACAGAATAAAGCACCATATTTATTAATTTGTATGATATTAAAAATTTAAAATTTGTAGGCCCTATAAGTAAATAGAAAGATTCTAAAGAAACATTTTTCATTTACAACCCTTAAAAATACATATCTTTAGGGTAGAATTTTTAAAAAATTATTTGTCCGACTTTAGAGAAACTTTGCATAGAATTAGCAGTTTTTTATGGTGTTGTTCACGAAACTAACAGATTAAAACGGCCTGGATTTGATTCAAACATGGCGCAAAAAATTATTTTGGTAATAATAGCTTAGGCAATAAAGTCACTTAAACCGTTTAAAAATCTTTAAAAACAAATTATATGTTTTACGTGTTAGGCTATAGGACTTTTGAAACTATAATTTGAACGCCGGTATTAAAATTTGCAAAAATTAAAATTTTAAACGGAGGTCAGGTTTCACTGTAGTAATTTTAAAGTAAAAATGCTAAAGTGATAGCCTAATGATAGTGAAATCACATTTTTTTTTAATATATGAGAAAAATTTATTGTACGGAATAATGTCGCAATTAAATATTTACTTTCATTCAATTATTTTGTTTTTAATTGTATGGTGTGCGTTTATTTTTAAATACATTGACAATTAAATAAAAAAATAAATTAAATAAAAAAATAAATAACAGTAATTAAACGCATAAATATAACACCAATCAAACCAAATGCAACAAATTATTTTTGTAAGAAAAACTCGAACTGTGTTTTGTTCCCGTTTAAACAATTAATTATTTTAAAAATTATTACACTCCAAACATTATTTTAATTTTAAATACGATTACACACTTACTTGTCTCCTACGGCCAAACATATATTCTGAAAGCAGATCCCCAGGAAGGGGTGATAGGAAAGGGCCCGCCATGGTTTCGTTCTGAGACTGAGGGGTAGTGTGCACCCTTCTCATGTTAAATACTAACTCGCCACGCCTACCCACCCCATTGGAGAGCGGACGACCAATCGTTTTCCCTTACACTGTTTAAATTATAAGATATCCTTCGAAACAGAATACTATTTGCGATTATAGCGTTTATTTGTGGCGGACAAGGTTCTGTTCCTTCACAGTGGATTTTAAAATAATTGCGAAACAAGGGAGAGAGAGAGAGAGAGAGAGAGAGAGAGGATTCTTAGCTGCGTTTTAGAAAATGATTTTTGTGATTTAAACGTTCCAGTATTTTTTTTCATTTTTAATTGTTTTGTACATTATAATTAACGTACAATAAGTGATTAAATCCAACTATCATAACGTAGGAATATTTCAGATACAACGCATAAACGAACATTTTTTTCTATAATAATACAATGGAATCCAGGAGAAACAAACTTGAATTGGCCTTCCAATTGACAAAAGAAACATACAATAAGAAATCCCTTTCATGGGGTCCAAAATTAAACATTATAAAACAGTGATCAAGCCGGAAGCACTGTACGCAGCAGAAACATTAACCATGAATCGCATAGGCCAGATAGAAAAACTTGAAATAACGGAAAGGAAAATCTTAAGAAAAATTATAGGAACAAAATTTCAGGATAATAAGGTTGTATATATAAGAAATGAAGCTCTCTATAAGAAAATTGAAAAACTGTCAGATACTATGAGAAAAAGGAGAATAAATTTTTACGGCCATCTTCTTAGAATGAACTCCAATAGATTGACGAAACAGGTGTTTGATTTTTTCCATAATCGTAAAACAAAACCGAACTGGTTTAAAGAAATTGAAAAAGACCTAATAGACTTAAAAATTACAGAAAATTCACTGCTTGACCAAACTGCTAAGATAAGTACCAAGGACGAAAGAATAAGATTCCAAGATAAAACCAAAATAAGACCTAAACCTGTCATTTCGGAAGAGGAGAGGAAGAGAAGATCGGAAAGAATGAAGAGCTACTGGGAACAAAGAAAAGTACAGCGCGCAAGAAATGATTGATTCAGCGTACCCCAAAGAGGGTGAAACGAAAAGAAGAAAGAATACAATGGATAATTTTTTGAAAACTGAATTTACCATTGAAATCAGTGTTAAAATTTTAATTTATGCAAATTGTAACATTGATTAAAAAGATAATATTAGATTTTTAAAAAATTAAGATAAAAATATGTATTCTTTTAAAGTTGCCGCCATTCTATTAACTATTAAACTTATTTTACTGGGTTAAACTGTTATCAAAATCAATTTTTATGTAAAGTTTGAATAAAATCGGATCGGAATTGTAACGTTAGCAGCAATGGAATTTCAAACGTTACGCTATTAACCAAAAAGTCGCTGGAGCATGAAATCTAACACAAGTCAACCTTAAAGTGTAGGTCACTACGAAACTTCAGATTTTTTTTATTTTCAAAGATTAGACAAAAAACTTCTGATGGGTAATTTCAAATTGGTCTATACTTAAAGAAACTTGGTAGCATACAGTTTTTCATAGTGTTGTTCACAAATAAATATGAAAAAAATTTTAAATGATCCAACCCCTTAAAACACTTTATAATTATTCTTAGAGTGTTTTCAAATTGGTTTCACCTGTTTAATTTAACCTAAGTAAAGCAACAAAAAAAAAAAAAAAAAAGAAAAAAATCAAAGATTTTTGTAAAATTATCTCCAAATGAATTAAGGTGGAATAATAGGCTATAGTTAATACTTAAATAAATAGGCTACATAAAAATAAAAATGAAAGACATATTAGGGGCCTATTTGTTTACGTAAGGAAGAAAATAATTTGCAGCTTTTAAAAAACTCTACGTTTAGGGAAATACAGTAACAACAATTTTCCTATATTTTTATCTCGAAAAGAAAATCGAAGGCGAGGACCGGGGTTGGGCAATGGATCATCTACTTCATGAAATTATATTTTTAATTCTACCCTAAACATAGGGTTGTAAATGAAAAATATAATTTAAAAACTTTTTTATTTAACTACAAAAATATTTTATTTTGAATGTTTAATTTCACATAAGTCTATCTATTTAACTTCCTAAATACGTATCTACTTAACGTATTTATTTATTCATTTATGGTAGTTTTAGAAAAAAAATATTTTTTTTCTTGTTATACTGTGCCAATACACTGACTATTCGATTTCAATTAAATTTGATGTTAGTCATACGTATCCATAAACATAAATGCATAGAACGATGCGCTGTAACGAAAATAAAATATATCAATTTGAAGAACGCCTGGATGACTTTATCATTCATTTCTGATTACTAAAAAAAGATTAAGGGGGTCGGCCTGAAAAAATCTTAAAAAATTCCATTTTTTTTTATTTTGAATTAATATTCTCTGGAGTTTTTTGTTTAATAATATATATAACACTTTATACTTTGAAACTGTACAATTAGTCAAAAAAATTATATATGTAGTAGTGTACCGACTTTTTTTTTCCAAAAAAAAGTAGCGTGGGATGAATTCACTGCATACAATATAGTTTGGGTTAGACCAGGGGTCTCCAAACTTTCCAGCCTTAGGGCCATACTGATTACTCCAGTAAGTTTCGAGGGCCAAAACCATATTATCATTGTTGCCGGTGGTAAAAAGTGAAATAGTCCACTGATGAAAAAAAAGTCCGAAAAACAATGTTATGAGTAGTTAGCCCATGACCATATCAATGTAGATGTCATATTAATAATTATTTAACAAAATTAGAATACTTCAGTAAACTAAATTTAATTTGCTATAAAAAATATGTTCTCTAAAAGGAGTTTTCAAGTATGCTAGCTCTCCGCGGGACGGATGTGGCCCTCGGGCCGTAGTTTGGAGACCCCTGGGTTTTACTGTTGAATGGTTAGAAGCAGACAGAAGAATAGTTTAGGCAGAATAAAGTTGGAAGATGATTATCAGATGCAGGAAGATCCTGATAATCCAGCTTATGGGGCAGGAATGCACTAAATATTTGTAAGTAAAGAATTTTAATGTAAAATAAACTTTAAACGCGTTTTTCCGAAACTTGTTTTTTTTCATGTTTAGGTACATTTTTCTCATAAACTACAAAAGGTAGAAGATTCATTTTTGCTTTGTTTTGTTTATTACATCATTCTGCATACTTTAAACATAGGGGTTTATAAATATTTTAACAAAAAATGATTTTATTTAATTTCATGTGTGCAGAAACACGGAAAATCTGAAATAAAAAATATTATAATTTTTAAAAAATTGCCACAGTTTTATAAAAACACATATTTAAATTTCCCTGTGTTAAAATGTTGGCAAGTGTCTATATATTACTAGGAAAAAATTTCACAGCTGTATCTAAAATAGTTACTGAGAAAAATGTACCTAAAGATACCATAAAATAACATTGGCGAGATAGGGAAGGCCGACCCCCTTAACATGTTTGAAAAGTAAGAAAAACAAGAAAAGTGACAAAAGTAACCTTTAATTTAAATATTTACTGTTTCTTTTTTCCAATCATGGAACGATAGGTTGGGACGTTAACCTAACGTAATATTTTTTTCACTTCGACTTATTCTTGATTTTCCAACTTTTGAAACTCTATTGTTAGAAAACCAAAATAAACAATATATTTCAATACGGAAAAATTTCCTTGTGACTTTCAATTAGTAAAGAATTGCCTAAAGCGAGAATTGCTTTATTGTTGGGCTAATTTATGAAGCACGTAATTTCAGTTTTTTTTTTAGATTTATTTTGTTCTCAACCTGTAATTAATTACTGGTTAGAGATAACTAAAGACAGTACCTTTTTATTCACTACAACATCCAATATTTCTTAAACGTTTCGTATTATCATTTTCTCTTTTCTGTTTTTTTAAAGAACAAAATTTTTGAGTAGTACTCCTTATACTTATTATTATTCTGCTTATAACAGAGTTTCGTTTGTCTTTAATACAATACAGTTGTATTTATTGTAAATAAAATCCTTTAAAAAATTTTTAAATAAACTCTTGAAAATTACAGTAACATTTTTTCAAGTACCTTTGTTAAACGCCGTGTATAA
Organism: Callitettix versicolor; assembly: GCA_022606455.1. NCBI lineage: Eukaryota > Metazoa > Arthropoda > Insecta > Hemiptera > Cercopidae > Callitettix > Callitettix versicolor. Next base: position 4,225,831 of record CM040187.1, read on the forward strand.
ACGGATACTAGAACATCGTTCTTTATTTGTTAAATCTGGACAATTGTTCTGTCACTAGACGAGTTTAAGCGCGAAATGGGCGTGTCGTGTCACGTGATTGTCACGCGTGTGTCATTTTAATCATTGCTAAGGGTGAACCGACATCGTCAACCCGACTGAACAACCCTTCTAGTCTGCAGTATCGGTTGTAACAAGCCTAACATTCTTAAAAACTAGAAAAGTTTGTTTTCTAGGGTAAGTTCAGACTGAAAGCCACAAGTCCCTTGTTGCTGTAGGCCTCATTGTTTATTAGTAATTAGTTGGCCAACGTCTTCCCTTAGCGAGTAAAGTACTTAGGGGAGGGATTTAAATTTGTGTTTCAACTACCCAAGTCATATAGTGTTATAATAAAATAAATAGTACAAAAAACATTTGCACAAAATTTCTCACACGGAAAATCTATTTAATTTCTCAAAATTGTATCTTAGATTTTCTTCAAATTTTGGACGTAAATGAAGATTTATAACTGAAATAAATACAACAAATTTGAAATTAAAAAAATTACAGCTAAAGAATAAATAGAATAACCTTCGGTAGCTAGGGTTTATTTTTATCTTTTCATTCTTAGTCGAAACATAAACATTTTTATTTCTAATGTGCCACAATGATTTATGGATTCTTCACATAGGCCCCTATAGAGGAGGGGGTGCAAATGTGGAAACCCATTTTGTTTTTGTTGAATAAAAAATTTTTAAATTGTTTTTTAGCTTTAAAAAATTGCTTAAAGTAACTTTATAATGTTTTAAATATAAATATAATACTAATTAATATAAAAACTATGCATGTAAAGAATAAAAAACCGTTTTGTCTTTGTAATACTTTTTTTGAAAACTTCATAAAGTGCGGGTAATGTGGAAACGCCTTAAAATTATTGTTACACTAAATTTACTTGCAGAAATCACATACGTAAGTGTCACTTTCACATCCAGCACACAAAGAGTGACTCCACTCCTCACACATTACACATTTAATCCACAATTCTTCCCGAACGTCTTTAGAAAATGCGTCTCCGCAAAAAATACAAAGGGCATCTTCTTGGGTAGGTTTTTTTTCACCAATTGGAAGATCTTATCACCGGCGCTCATGCAGCATATTACAGTTACCAGTGACCCTCTCTCTGCTGAAGTAATGGCACATACTTGACGTTTACCCTTTAGTCCAACTACATGTGGTATCTTGCTCTGAACTACAGTGAGCATGGAAACGTTTCCACAATACCAACACATGTACGTTTCCACGTTACCCGCACATTGGCCATCTCGAATTTATGCAGATTATGTTGCGAAACTATCAGTTTAGGTCAGATTGAAAACTGCCAAGACCTTCTTTATACATCCTTTTATAACCTACCTAATCTAAAGTAAAATATTTATAAGATAGTTAGACGAATTTAATGCCTAAAGCTTACCTCTAAAAAGTATTGAAAAATCCAGGAAAATAACTTGACTCACTGTGACACTATCCACTGCTTGACTGACTGCTGACTGCTTACAAAGACAAATAAGAACTACTACAAATGTTTACCCCTAATCCTGCTGGCGTGCAGCACTTTATTGGCCAGATACAATACGTTTCCACATTACCCACACGTTTCCACATTTGCACCCCTTCCTCTACCTAATAAAAATTCGAAACAATTTTATTTAAACAGATTTTCAGAAAACAAAACGATTTTTCAGTGTTTTTATAACTCTAAACAGGATTTTTCTGGGATCCGAACGTGCGCCCATATGTTTTTTTACAAACTAAATCTGACCAAAATTTAACATAAACCGATTTTGTGATTTTCGCTCGGTCGATGTTTCAACTCGACCGTTCGGCATTTGGTTCACGTTTCTTTCGCAGTTTTGGCCGAACGCATTGACCGATTCTTTACAAATTTGGTACGAATATATCCTGTAAACATTTTTCCTCATTACTTTCGTTTCAAGATGGCATCCATTGATTTAACCTTGTACAAAGCCCCAAAGACGTATATAAGGTTTTTCCCATTCACTTACGTTTCAAAATGGAGAGCTCTGATCTAACGTTGTGAGTTGTAGTCGCTGGTTATTTGCTGCAATACTGGCTGAACGGCAAGATCTATAATAATTTTGACTTCTTCACGGAGAAAGCGTATAAAATTTCTAATAAAGTTGGTTCAATATCATTTTTCGTAAATATTACGATTACATATTACGAGTGCTGTCGTGAAGCGTTCTGTAGGCTATATTAATTAAGTATAGGCCTATACTGCGAGGTCTACCTTTTTTTTGACTACTATTTAACAGATTTTTGACAAAATGAGTTTCAATAAAACTTAACTTTCAATTATTAAATGTTCACTAAATATGAGTACAAATATATAAGCTATAGGCTATAAGTTTAACGAACTTTCAAAAGGTGATGTATACGATTTTGGAACGACACTCATTTCAAGATATCGGGTCTGGGCTTTACCATGATGACCGCTCCAACACCTGACCGAATATTTTCCAAAAATAATATTTCTAGCTACCTTCATGAAGAGCCTTAATCGAACGTAAGAAAGTTTGTGTAATGTTTGTTTTACTTTTTGTACGATTTCAACTTGACATTAGGCTTACCGCGAGGCCAAAGGCCTAGATTATCGTGCGATACCAAACAGCAGAAATTTAGTTACAAGCCGAAGACAAGCTTCTTGTAGCTGCTAATTTTAACCAATTAATTAATTAATACATCAAGTTTCTGGTTATTGGATTCTTTAATTTCCATTAAATTATTATTAATTAACGATTAAATTAAAGTTAATGATAGCAACCGCGTATCAAACTTGCTGTATGTCAGTAACAGTATCTTTTAATGTGATACCATTATAAACACAACAACTCTATAAAACAAATTACCGTATTAAACAAAATGCTTAAAAACCAGACATCTGTTAATCTTATTCAGTTAGGGGGTAGCAGCCCCTATGGTTGACTTTAAAGATGCGTTAACACAACAGTACTGAATGATAGACTCAATTCATTTGTCCCAGATTGAGATCACTGGGGTGGGTTTATACAATAGGCCAGCTGCCACTCTCTGGCCTTTACCCTTAGCGGACAAATTAATTTCTTTACAATTAGCCATGTTTTGACTTTGCGCCCATTGAACAAAGCCTTTATTAAACTGAAATTACTTTTTCGCGTTGCTTTGATTAAAAATATTTTTGGCGTTTGCTTCCGTGATAAACGAACAATCATTTCAGCAGTTCCACAAATACACGCGCGCGCACACACACACACACACACACACACACACACACACACACACACACACACACACACACACACACACACACACACACACACACACACACACACACACACACACACACACACACACACACACACACACACACACACACACACACACACACACACACACACACACACACACACACACACACACACACACACACACACACACACACACACACACACACACACACACACACACACACACACACACACACACACACACACACACACACACACACACACACACACACACACACACACACACACACACACACACACACACACACACACACACACACTGCAAGTCAGAATCGGTAGGCCCTACTTATTTCAAGTTCCCAGGTCTGGGTTCTCCAATAGATTGTTCTTCCAATTGACATTCACTAAAAATATGATAGGCCTATTCTTACTTTTAGAAAAATTTGTATCCATCGCACTAGCGAGACATCTGCGTGCCTGTATTAAGTAATGAAGTGATTTTTTTATGAGTTTTGTGAAATAGGCCATTACGGAATTAATTCGCACATTTAGAAATTATTAACGTACGAAATGGGCCGCAATCTCCACGGTACGCCCAGGCCTATCTCCGTATCGCGTATCTCCTGCACAGACTTCTGATTGAATACCTTTTTCTATAAAATCAATCCTGCATAGTATTTAAAATGAAAAGAGGTAATTTAGATAAATACTTTGATAGCGACTGTTTGCAAGCAAAATATTATGCGATTGGTTTTTTTTGAAAATCCTCATTGATAGTCCCACAAAATGCATTAAAAGGATGAGTGGGATGGGGTGAGGGGTAGGCTAGTTAGAAGCCCATGTGTGGACTGGTATGAAAAAGGTTGTTTGTGTTGATGTAAAAAGCAGATTACTATTAATCCGAGCAGTGGAACCACCCCCCGGACAGCCTCGCCTCGCCTCTCCCTTTTAACTCTATTTACAGCGTATTTTTCAATAGCGGAAACAAAATTCCTATAAATATCGATTATTTGCGAAAGATTGTAAAGTTCACCTGCGCCAAATTTTAAAATATTTTATTTTATGCTGCTAAATCGTAAATTCGACATATTTTTAACAAAATTAAAACTGGCAAATAGGCTATTGGAACGTCCATCATAGTAAACACCATGACCACGGACTTCAAAATAAATGCTGATCCTGACCACTTCAGGATATCACATTTTAAAGAATTATTTTATTGTTAAATTGTGCGTGCGTGCGTGTGTGTTTAGCACTTTCACACTTTGGATCAATTCGATTCAAATTTGGTACAAAATCGATTTTGATAATAAGGACTTAAGCAAGTTAAAAATCCGTTATCGGTTTGAAAATGACTGTTTAATTCAAATGGGTAGAAAATCATAACTTTTAATCTTATTTCATAATTCTAATTAGCGTTAAAATCTGTATAATTAGTCAGTTTACATTTTCAAGTTCCATTGCAAACACTGAAATGTGTGCTACGAGGGTCGTTCAATAAGTCCTTAGGAAAAGACAAACAAAAATGTTTTGCTGTATTTTTTATTTTTTAACGTAATCTCCCTTTACCTCTATACCCTACATTTCTCCAAAAAAGTAGGATTTCGGTAGTTCCTCTAAATACGAGGCTGTTTTGCGCTTTCTCGTCGCAATCCTGACGAGTTCTGCGTGGATACACAACTGTAGACAAAACATGATACATTACTACACTCCAGAAATAAAGGAGCAATCAAAACTGTGGGTTTTTTGAAATCGAACGGACTTGGAAGAAGACGAAAACGGTGAAATCAGGCAAGGTGATGGCCACGGTCTTTTGGAATGCACGCGGAATCATCTACATCGATTACAGTAGAGAGTCGATTATCCGAAACAATTGGTGCAGGGGGGTGTTCGGATAATCGATTTTTCGGATAAACGAACATATTCGAAAAAGGTAGTGTGATATAATTTAACAGTGGTAGAACCAATTTAAGGAGCAAGTAGACACGTACAGCACATAAATTCATCCAGTTGTTTAATGACATATGATAAATATAAGCTGTACAGTATACAGTGTTCTATACAGTAAAACAACTCTTTGATAATGAAAAAATAAACATTAGGTAAAGTAAAATTAAACATTCGGTAAAGAAAGAATAACATTTGGTAATTACATTCGGTAAAGAAAGTTGCAGTTCGGTAATTACACAGCAAAACAAACAGAAGCACAAACGGTCTAAAGAACACGGAGACTGATTCGTCACTGTATGTGCTAGTGCACACTCTATATTGAGACTGTACTGCTGTCGAGCTGCCGCGCCGGCACTGTCTGGCCTCTGCGCTGTCAGGCCGCCGCGCCACCGCTTTCGGTTAACCGACGTTTCGGATGACCGGGCTTCGGATAATCGACGCTCTACTGTACTTGGAAAAAAAACAATCGGAGAGTATTATTGCGTCGTTTATGCACCGGTTGAGCGAAGAAATCAAGAAAAAAATCCTCATTTGAAAAAGAAAAAGATCCTCTTTCAGCAAGACAATGCACGGGTGCACACCTGCGCAGTTTCGATGGCCAAAATTTTGGAATTAACTTTCGACTGATTACAACATTCACCAGATTTTGCCCCTAGTAACTTTTTTTATTTCCAAACTTGAAAACAAATGACTCGGCGGTAAACGGTTCACGTCTAACGAGGAGGTCATCATCCAAACAGAAGCTTATTTTGAAGAACTACCGAAATCCAATTTTTTAACCGGCTTACAAAAGTTGGAGAAACACTTGGTGAAGTGTACGAGTTAAAGGGAGATTATGTTGAAAAATAAAAATAAAATTACAACAATTTTTCTCTAAGGACTTATTGAACGACCTTATTTAACATTTGTCTGGGATCATTATGTGTTTTCAATGTATCTTGAAAATTTTAAATGCTAATTATCTGTAGATGAAGGCTAAGTCAAACTTCGGAAGAGTGTAAACCAAAACAAAAATTTAAGTCAGGGAGAAAATTGTGTGCAGGCCCTACACAGTCTAAAGTCTAAATTACAGCTAAATTTCAATTACATTAGCTTTGAACAAATTATTATTATTTTTTTTAGTAGGACCTAAACCTTCAGTTTCGAGAAAGTTTCGACAATATGATATTTAGTTGAGCAAAAAATTACTGAAACAAAGGTCATCCAATAGGTAGCGGCTTAATCTAATCAATTGCAAACTAGTTAGAATGTAAGTTTTTATTTAATTTTAAAAAAACTTTATTAGCTCTCTCAAGAATTGATGCCATAGTGATTTTGTAAAAATCAATTTTTACTATGCTTGATTCATCGCAAAAAGTTTCATCAAAGAAATTCGTTTCGGAACTATCGGCTGAAACCATAAAATCCGAATAATTATTGAAATCCAAAAATACCGACGCAAATTTTAAAAAATACGGCTCAAAGTAACTTTAAGAAGTCAAAAAGGACCCTTTCCTTATCACAAAGTAGGCCTATAATTTTCTTCACTTTTACCTTGTTCTTGATACGTAATTTGTTTAATTTAAAATATTTGTTTCACTGATTTGTATTATCAATGAAGACATTTTACCAAAATCTGATGAATATATTTCGAACAATTAGGTCAATTTTATTTTTTATTTTTATTTTTAGCTTCCGAACTAAAATGTTAGGAAGTAGCATTGGATTCCTTTGGATACTTATAGGTTAGGCGTACATCCGAGGTCTTTTTGAAGTGAACACTTCCATACGCGTTCGCCCGCCATATAATTTAGCTTTTTTGATTGTGAAAAATTGAATGACTAAAGTCACGCAGTCTGTTTAGTAGGCCTACATTAAATATTTATTTGTTTAAAATTATGCACAAATATTTTAAATAACAAAAATTTTAATTATAAATAACGTAATTATACTACATACCCGACTCATCTATCACAAAATTGTTTAAAGCATTTACAGTTTAAAAAAAATTGCATAATGTATTTACAGTTACTATTTTAATACAATGACTGGCTAATGTACGTTTAATAATATATATTCAAATTATAATTAACGCTATTAGACCTATACTACATATCCAAATCATCAAGCACAAAATATTTAGCCTACATTTAAGCCTACAGTTAAATAGGCATTAATCTTGCATGTAGGCTACATTGTACAAGAATGTATTTTAATGTACTTAAACAAGGTTAATAGTATAACCTTGTATAGGCTATAATGAACACTTTTATACGAGGGTTGATCAAATATAAACGAGACTGACTTTCTAAAAACTTTTCCGTTGGACATTGAACTCTAAAGGGTGGGGTTTCAGGTAGCCTGGGAGGTTTGGGACGGGCGTAGACGGGCAACATTTCCGTTCGGACCCTTCAGTATAAAACTATACAATGAGTGAGAGTGGAGTGCACGTTTCCTTGGAGCAGAGAATTATTATTAAGTTTTTGGCCAAGGAGGGGGTCAATCCGACTGAAATCTTTCGTAGATTGACGGCTCAATACGGGGACAGGACCCTGTCAAGAGCTCGCGTTTTTGCTTGGCACAAGGAATTCGCCGAAGGACGGGAAGCAGTAGAAAACCTCAGTCATGATCGTCGCCCGACCACTTCCGTCACGGACGGAATAAATGCACAATATTATTGCGATGTTTTAGAGGCCGCAAAACAGTCTTTTCGTAGGAAAAGGAAATCTAAACCGGCGAGAAACGTCATTCTTCTTCACAATAATGCCGACCACATTCGGCGAACGCTACGAGGCTTAAACTCGATCAAATTGGCTGGGAACCAATGGAACATCCCCCATACAGTCCAGACTTATCACCCTGCAACTATCACCTGTTTGGGCCACTCATAGAGGCGCTTGGAGGCCAGCGTTTCGAAGACGATTCTGCGGTGGTGACCTTCGTGCTCCAATGGCTCAATGAACGCCCGAGAACTTTTTACGAAGATGGAATTAAAAAACTTCCAATCCGGTGGGAAAAATGTGTTACTCGTGCGGGAGACTATGTAGAAAAAATAAGTTGTATCAAGAATAATTTGTAAGTAAGCAATAATTTTTTTAAAAAATCAGTCTCGTTTATATTTGATCAACCCTCGTACGCCACACCCAGCTCAGCTGGCACAAGATGTTAGAGTGTTAATAGTTGTAGGTTAATAGTTAAGGTGTAAATATATCTTAAGAGCATATTACACTATCAAAGATATTTGTTAAATATTTGGTGACTCTTTAACAATATATCATGTTATAATATTCGTCAAAGTTTTATCAAATAAACATACTACATTCATAAAATTCCTTTGAACAGCTGGGTTATTATTAAGAATAATTATGTTGTGTTTACTCAAGTGCAGCAGCTGTAATGGATCGAATAATGTTGACTTATTATACTGCTGCATTAAGCGCTTATCTTGTTATGGCGGTACTAAATAAAAAAATGGACGAGAAAAAACGAGTTTGGATCCGACCAAGGATACAAAAGAAGAAAGATAAATGTCACTATTGCATTTGAAGATCGTGAATAGATGGTGACGTTTAATAATTTTTAGAAATTATTGTATTTTTAATTCCTGGTTTTTAATCGTTAGTGTGGATATGCCACAACACTCTTGTTTTTCATATTGTAGAATTAATGCTTTTACAGCTTGAAAAGTCCTCGATAATTTCGCCATCAAATTGTATTCAACAAAAAAACGGAAGGTATAATTTGACACAAACAGGAAATTACAAAAATTTTGAGGTTATATCTATTATTTTGTATTTTGGTATTTTTTTTTAGTATTTTAAAAATCTTTGTCAAAGATTCATCAAAGTTTGAAAAAAGTGTTAGTTCAAAAGAACCGCTGAAGCTATTTCATCACAGATCTTTGATCAAAGAAATTTGACGTTGCTATGATAGTGTAATATGCCTTACAAATACTCTTTAATATTATGTAGCCTTCATAAATAGGTTAATTACTTATTTATACTATTAGTAAACGTCATCGAGCTACAAACCCAGCCCAGTCTTCAAATTTGTTAGAGTAATAACAATTGGAGCATTTGTCATTACATTTATGACATTTTCACTTCTGTCTGCCAGTTCCACAACTAATATTTTTTAACCAATAGTATATAGTAAAAGGTTTGTGAAATGTTCCTGCAGTATAGGTTTGAAATATTGAATCACCTTCATAAATTTCGAATTACGAGGTTCAAACGGTAATTCGTCGCCTGAAATATCAAGAGACCGTGGTAAGGTAGAACGAAACGCTCCCGCCTTGTGTTCCTTCCTACAGGAACACATCAAGTTTATCTATGTCGTTAATTAGGGCAAAGTGGCTCCTCTCATCCCCGGCCGTTGTTTTTTTAATTAATCAACCAACCCGAGTAAAACGGGGAAAAAGGAAACTACATGACGTACGGGGAGAGAGAGTACAAAGCTCCTTGCATACAAAATGAATGCGGCGAACAAAAGGTTTGGAAAAACAAGAGAGTCATTAATAAATCTAGAGGTAAAGAGAGAACAGAGGGGGAGGGAGGGAGGCTGTAAGTGATCAGCCGTGCTATTGGCTACAAGTACGAGCATGTCGTTTAGTCAGAGCTGCAAGCTTCCGGTCATTGTCAAGTGCAGATGATTTAACTATTAGTAGTTCAAAGAAAAGCGGACCTCGCAATATAATCTTAATTAATATACAAAGCGCTCCAATACAGCGCTAGTAAGTTTTCCCGCCAATTTAATCGGTGACCGTAATGTTTATGAAAAATATTAGCGAACCAACTTCATTGGAATTTTATGCTCTTTCTCTTTTTGGAGTTCAATCAGTATTATACAGGAAATAACCAGCAACTAAGCTTTCAACAATGAATCAGAGCCCGCCATCTTGAAACGAAAATGAATGGAAAACAATTTACGCATACGCTTTTCGGGCTTTATACAAGGTATTTTTGTAACAAATTGAAAAACAATCGGCCAATGTATTTAATAAAATTGCGTACACTCGTCATTGTGAATTCAGAGGCAGCCATTTTGAAACAGAAGTAAATGGTAAACATTTCACACGTTTAATTACGTCATTTGGGCTTTATACAAGGTACCTTTGTACCAAATTTCAAAACAATCGGTCAATGCGTTTAGTTAAAATTCCGTACACTTGTCATCGTTAAATCAGAATCGCCGCCATTTTGAAACGGAAGTAAATGGTAAACATTTCACAAGTTTAATTACGTCATTTGGGCTTTATACAAGGTACCTTTGTACCAAATTTCAAAACAATCGGTCAATGCGTTTAGTTAAAATTCCGTACACTTGTCATCGTTAAATCAGAATCGCCGCCATTTTGAAACGAAGTAAATGGTAAACATTTCACAAGTTTAATTACGTCATTTGGGCTTTATACAAGGTACCTTTGTACCAAATTTCAAAACAATCGGTCAATGCGTTTAGTTAAAATTCCGTACACTTGTCATCGTTAAATCAGAATCGCCGCCATTTTGAAACGGAAGTAAATGGTAAACATTTCACAAGTTTAATTACGTCATTTGGGCTTTATACAAAGGTACCTTTGTACCAAATTTCAAAACAATCGGTCAATGCGTTTAGTTAAAATTCCGTACACTTGTCATCGTTAAATCAGAATCGCCGCCATTTTGAAACGGAAGTAAATGGTAAACATTTCACAAGTTTAATTACGTCATTTGGGCTTTATACAAGGTACCTTTGTACCAAATTTCAAAACAATCGGTCAATGCGTTTAGTTAAAATTCCGTACACTTGTCATCGTTAAATCAGAATCGCCGCCATTTTGAAACAGAAGTAAGTAAATGGTAAACATTTCACAAGTTTAATTACGTCATTTGGGCTTTATACAAAACAGGTACCTTTAATACCAAATTTCCAAATTTCAAAACAATCGGTCAATGCGTTTAGTTAAAATTCCGTACACTTGTCATCGTTAAATCAGAATCGCCGCCATTTTGAAACAGAAGTAAATGGTAAACATTTCACAAGTTTAATTACGTCATTTGGGCTTTATACAAGGTACCTTTGTACCAAATTTCAAAACAATCGGTCAATGCGTTTAGTTAAAATTCCGTACACTTGTCATCGTTAAATCAGAATCGCCGCCATTTTGAAACAGAAGTAAATGGTAAACATTTCACACGTTTAATTACGTCATTCGGGCTTTATACAAGGTACCTTTGTACCAAATTTCAAAACAATCGGTCAATGCGTTTAGTTAAAATTCCGTACACTTGTCATCGTTAAATCAGAATCGCCGCCATTTTGAAACGTAAGTAAATGCGTAAAAATCTTACACAAACGTCTTTTGGGCTTTGTACAACGTACCTTTGTACCAAATTTCAAAATAATCGGTCAATACATTTGAATGAAACTGCTTATAGGCCCTACTCATTGTAAATTAAAGGCCGCCATCTTTAAAAGGAAGTGAGTGAAAAAAAAATTACACAAACATTGTTCGAGCTTTAGGCCCTATATAACGTACCTCTGTACCAAATTTCAAAACAATCCATCAATACGTTTGACCAAAACTGTGTAACAAATACACAAACCAAATGCCGAACGACAGAGTTGAATCAGATCGAGCCATAGCACATGCTTGTATTATTTTATCCCGATGTAAAAATATTTTGGCTCCTCTGCACGGTAGTCAGCACAGACTGAATCAAGAGGGACTCCAGTTAAGTTTATTCAATGAGTACGTTTTTACAAATAATCGTATTTAATTGTAAAAAAGACCTAACCACTCTTACTTTGTTCTACCTAACGAAGAGTCTATATAAAAATAAAATTGGCGAACACATGTTTTTAAGCACGTACAGGCTAACTAACTACACAGGTCTACAAAAATAATCTTTCTGAAATTTGATTTGATGATTTTGGTCAATCTTTATGTTTTTTGGTGTGCTGAAGCCGAACATGAGGTCAGTTTTTTTCTATCACGTAAGGAAATTGTTCAATCTCAAGTAAGGGCAGAGGTACTACCATTAAAAGAAAACAGAATTGGTGAATAAGAGTTTTCATGATCTTTTATTTATTTCAATGTTGTTTACTGTACAAAATACATAAATGAGTAGAAATAACAGCTTCAGAATTAACAGTGGCATATTTAGTTATTATTTTTATGAAAACGTTTTTTTTTCTCTTGAAAATTTCTCCGTGTTCGTTTCCGGGTGTAGGACTCTTCAGATGATTCACGCTGCAGCATCCAACAATAGTCAGCCATCATGTTTACGTTCCATTTGCCCTGATACCTACGTTCCATTTCCTTGATGTCCTGATGGAACCTTTCGCCTTGTTCTTCACTTACTTCCCCTAAGTTTTCCGGAAAATAGTCCACATGCGAATGTGAGAAGTGAACCTTTAAACTCATGTTGCAACCTTGTAATTGAAATGCCTTCAACATGCGTTCCACGATACTTCTGTAGTTGGGATCCTTCACGTTACCAAGGAACTTCTCAACAACATCTTTAAAAGAATTCCAAGCTTCCTTCTCCTTCTCATTCATGGTCTGAGTGAAATGTGGATCTGTGGAAAGTTTCCGGATATCTGGGCCTACAAAGATCCCCTCTTTTAGCTTTGCATCACTTAATCCTGGGAACTTGGAGCATAAGTACTTAAAACATTCACCTTCTTTATTGAGAGACTTTACGAATTGTTTTATCAGCCCTAGCTTTATGTGTAGAGGAGGTAGCAGGATTTTGTCAGAAGGAACCAAACTTCTCCTAATTACATTTTTTTGGCCTGGCGACAGAGCTCCTCGTGATGGTCTTTCTTTGTAGTCATTGCCTACACCACCTAGTGAAAGATGTGTGTTTATAAAAAGAGAAATCGTTTGGAAAAAAAACCTACTTCTTACCAAATTTATGTGTATAGCAGGTATATTATGTTCTATGGATTTGAAAAAAATCTGTACGTGATAGAGAAAAACGGACTTCATTTTCGGTTTCAGCACACCAAAAAACATAAAGATTAGCTACAATTATCAAATCAAATTTTTGGTTGTAGACCTGTGCTATTAGTCTACTACACTACTACAGCGTGGTACAATGGTTTCACCTTTGAGTAACAGCAGCTAAGTTAATATATGCTTAAGTGTTTGTGAGAACGTAGAATGATTTCCTGGGTTGTCCCAACTACTTCCTGACCCAGGAAACATAGCGACTTAATGTTTTTTGTTTAAATAATGTTTGAAAAGCAAAAAATTAATTAAATAGTGGAAGTCAGTTAGAGGAGTTTATTAATTTGTTTCTTATTTTCAAGGAATATTAAAAAAGTAAGACCATATCCGATTTTTCAGTTGATTCAGTACTTATTTTTAGAAGGTAGGAAATAATTGAATACGAAAAGTTTACCTAATGTTTTTGCAGCATTGAAAGTAACGAATAGAGAATTCTTGAATTCGATGTCTAGTTGTGTTTTTAAATTTTAAAATCTGATTCAAAATATAAAAATGCCAAAAATTCAGAAAGGTACAGAAAGTATTATCAAAAGTTACTAACGGTTTTTCTCCCCTAAAACGCTTAATTACATGCCCCATTAGAAATAATACAAAATATAAAAGTGCGGAAATTACGAGAAGTTAGAAAAAAGCGAAAATAAAAGTGACCCGCATAACCCCGAAGTCACTACCGAACGAAAGTAGGGAACTTGTTTTTCATCGCGAAAACGATTAACTGAAAGCGTGTGTCTTAGTAACAGTGATTTTTTGCGGCGAAAAACCATTAAGGTTATCACCGCCGTCTATTAATAGTGAAAACAATAAAAACTTTTAAAAAGTACTTTTAAGAACCTAACTAACACGGTTGTGTGTAAAGGACCTAACTATAACACGGTTTTGTACAGAATAGATCACGAATACACGCAAACCGTACTTTAGATACAAAACCGTGTTCGATTTTTCACACCATACGTCTTTCACACAAAACCGTGATAGTTACGTTTTGAAGATTTAAGTTAGGTTTTAAAGATTTTTTGAACTCTCTATTCTTTTCATTTTTAATAACACAGATTTAATTAATCGTTTCGCGATAAAAAAACACGTCGAGCGTTAGTAATTTTGAGGTTATAAGAGTCGTTTTTATCGTCTACTTTTAACTTCCCATAGTTTCCACGTTTATATTTTGTATTATTACTCATAGGTGTGAGATAAAACGTTTTGGAGGAAAAAGCATTAGGCCTAGTAACTTTTGATTCTATGTACCACGTTATAGTAGCCTAAATAATTAGGTTATTCAGGTTATTTATTCGTTTTTCAAAGTTAACGTTGCTCTTCCGACCTTTTAAAATAATTCCTAAACAATTTGTAACATATAAGGAACGACATATTTAAATATGGTACAAGTTGGGGGGGGGCATTTCCGTGTTTTCAATGAAACTTGAAAGATTAAAACGTTAATTTATGTAGATTTTAATAATGGTTATGATGGTGAAATCAGAATTTCAAAACCTTAATAAATTAGTAATAAAAATAATAAAATGAAAAAAACTTTTCGAAATTCGCACCTATCACGTCAGCGAAACAGCTGCGTGCAACGATTATTTCAATTATAATTAATCATGAAGCGATATCTTCAGGTTCAATATCAATACAAAATAATCTCAACTGAAACAAACAACTATGATTATTCATTTCTAAGACAAAATATCGCCGGCTGTTGTTTCATCAAAGCCAGTTTCGCTTTAAAAAAACAACTCTTTGCAATTTTACCAGAACAAAACAAACTGTAACTCTAAACCCCGTCTAATTTTGATTCCGTCAAATCTTAGTAATATTTGTTTTCTCGGCATTGTATAGGAAAGCTAACATTTTGATAATGAATAACTTGGGACTGGAGGGAGAAAGCAGGAATGGGCGGAGAGAAGTCGCCCCTTTATAGAGTATATTAAAATATTCAACCAACCCCCTCCGCCCCTTGCCTTCACAAACAGCCATTGTTTCCAGTTGTAATCTCATCGCTAGCCTCTCTGTCGATCCGTCTGTCCTCCGCAGCAACGAATTTGGTTTAATCTATCAAACTATTATTCTAGAACAGCGTGACCGTCGAATACTAATTTTCATTACATTTTTTTAAAAGTACTAGTTTTTCTGAGTAAGACGATAAATAATACTAGTAGTTCAAAGAACAGCAGACCTCGCAGTATTCACAGCAGACCTCGCGTATTCACAGCAGACCTTAATTAATATTCACAGCGCTCCACGACAGCACTCGTAACGTTTTCCGCCAATTTAACCTGTGACCAGTCTATTAAGAAATTTTATGCTCTTTCTCCATGGCCATGAAGCGGTAAAAATTATAAAATGCTTTGCGGTCCAGCCAATATTATAGGAAAAAACCAGCAACTACACTTACAACGTTAAATCAGAGCCTTCTGTCTTGAAACGGAAGTAAATGGAAAAAACCTTACTTCCGTCTTTACATAAGTCTTTTGGACTTTATACAAGGTATTAAATTTCAAAACAATTGAACAGTGCTTTGACCAAAGCTACGTTCACACGTCATCGTTAAATCAGAGGCCGCCATCTTGAGAAGGATTTAAGTAAAAAACAATGTTACACATACATCGTTTTTGTTTTATGTAAGATCATCGTAGCTACTAAACTTCAAAACAATTGAACAGTGCTTTGACCAAAGCTACGTTCACACGTCATCGTTAAATCAGAGACCGCCATCTTGAGAAGGATTTAAGTAGGAAACAATGTTACACATACATTGTTTTTGCTTTATGTAAGATATCATCGTAGCTACTAAATTTCAAAACAATTGAACAGTGCTTTGACCAAAGCTACGTTCACACGTCATCGTTAAATCAGAGGCCGCCATCTTGAGAAGGATTTAAGTAGGAAACAATGTTACACATACATTGTTTTTGTTTTATGTAAGATCATCGTAGCTACTAAACTTCAAAACAATTGAACAGTGCTTTGACCAAAGCTACGTTCGTACGTCATCGTTAAATCAGAGGCTGCCATCTTGAGAAGGATTTAAGTATGAAACAATGTTACACATACATCGTTTTTTTTTATGTAAGATCATCGTAGCTACTAAATTTCAAAACAATTGAACAGTGCTTTGACCAAAGCTACGTTCACACGTCATCGTTAAATCAGAGGCCGCCATCTTGAGAAGGATTTAAGTAGGAAACAATGTTACACATACATTGTTTTTGTTTTATGTAAGATCATCGTAGCTACTAAACTTCAAAACAATTGAACAGTGCTTTGACCAAAGCTACGTTCACACGTCATCGTTAAATCAGAGACTGCCATCTTGAGAAGGATTTAAGTAGGAAACAATGTTACACATACATCGTTTTTGTTTTATGTAAGATCATCGTAGCTACTAAACTTCAAAACAATTGAACAGTGCTTTGACCAAAGCTACGTTCACACGTCATCGTTAAATCAGAGGCCGCCATCTTGAGAAGGATTTAAGTAGAAACAATGTTACACATACATCGTTTTTGTTTTATGTAAGATCATCGTAGCTACTAAATTTCAAAACAATTGAACAGTGCTTTGACCAAAGCTACGTTCACACGTCATCGTTAAATCAGAGACCGCCATCTTGAGAAGGATTTAAGTAGGAAACAATGTTACACATACATTGTTTTTGTTTTATGTAAGATATCATCGTAGCTACTAAATTTCAAAACAATCGGTTAATATGTATGGTTAAAACTGTGTACACTCGCCACTGCAAATGACGACGGACAAATGACGGCCTTTAGGCGAATTACTTTCTTACCAAATTTCAAAAAATCGGTCGTTGCGTTTGAATAAAACTGCTACACTATTGTAAATCAGAGGCTGCTGTCTTGAAATGGAAGTGAATATAGAGAAAGCATACAAATACGTCGGTCGGGCTTTATAGAAGGTATTGCCGTATCAAATTTCAAAACAATCGGTCAATCCGTTTGGCCAAATCTGCGTAACAAACACAAACCAAAAGCCGATCGGTCGAGTTGAAACAGACCTCGCTTCGCTCGGTCAATAATTGCAACTATGTTTTTTATAAAAAATCGAAAGTAATTATTTACGAAAATGCTTGGTAATGAATGGCGTAACGAAAAACGAATGGAAACGAATGGTCAGCACGAAGAAACAGTTCTCTTGCTCTTATAATACACACTTTTATTGTAGGCTATAAGGATCACTGAAATATCCCTTTTGACTTCCTTCTCTCGTCCTTCTTCCTTTATTTCCTAATGCAAGGGCTTTCCTTTCTTCAGTATATTTATTGCTGTTTCATGTTTCATGTTATCTTTTACAAAAACCTTTATTTTGTTGATGCATTTTCAAAATTCGTCTACATTCACGCATCCCGTCGTCAGTTTTGAAGATTTTTGTGTTCTTTGATTCATTTAATCAAAGACTCTCAGACGTCTCACGTTGTACAATTTGTACAACGTTTGCACAATTGTACACAGTTGCACACTTTTACAATATGTTTTTCACTTTATTCAATTAACCGACGATGCTCGGGTAAATATTTATTTATCCTAATTTTCTATTCGTAAAACCGTTTTATTCATAATTGGGACCATAATCGATCATCCAAATAATTGGCAATCTTCTTTCACATTTTTCTCATCTCCAGAGTTCTAAAAGATTGGATTAAAAGGTCATTAGGTGTGTTCGTATTATTTGAGATCACGACAAATATAAATTCAACGCTAGTATGAGTCAACATTTAGATATCAAACATGCTCGATGCTCGATATGGCTAAGGCACCAGTCAGTCTACTGCGTCTCTGAACTGCGCATCATAATGTTGTGGGTTCGAGAAATAATTACTGCCATTGGTTTAACCTTTTCCGTGATGGACGATCCTTCGTCTTCAATAGTTTAACTGGACTTTAAGAAGAAAGTCCGGTATCTATGGGATTAGGAATGAGCATTGAATATAAACATACCAGAATGATAACCCTTATAAGAGGATGTGCAGAGGTTCAATTACAATTACACTTAAATAGGTAATAATACTGTCTATTTTTTTTGGACCTCTTGTCCTTGCTACGTACAGCGTTCGGCAGATAGTCCAATTACTTGGACTTTAACCGCTTATATCGAGCATGATTTTTCTAATGGTGGCTGTACTTGTAGTTCGCTTATGTTCAATGGCATAAACTATAAGAAATTATAGACACTCACATCTAGTAGACCTAAGCTAAGTATTAATAGTGAATTTAAATTGAAAATATGTTCTTTGAGCGAACATCATGTTAATACTCATACCCGGGACCTTGAAATAAGCGCCTCGCATGGCCTTTATCACTTTTTGAGGAGGGCGATAAAAATTGTACATGTGTGGTTTTTTTTTATTTTAATATTAGCAGTTTTAGTCTGATTTGACTGCAAACTAGGCACACATATCGACATTGGCAATTGCTTGCAAAATCTGTTCAACCGTTTTTAAACGGCGACCATTTCAAATCGTATGAAATTAATTACTTTTTTTATCTTACGCTGTTTTAAAAATCTAATATCACCAGTGTAATCCAGTATAAATTCGCGTTAATTTTTTTTAATTCCATTGAATATAAAAAATGAACCCCGACGGCGGTCAGGAACTATTTTCAATATTTAAAAGTTTTAAATTCTCATTAAAGCAATTTTAACGGATTATGACGGTGGAATAAGATTTAAAAAATCATTGCGATATTGTGAAGCATTAAAATTTTCTTCCAACACGTCATTCATTAATTAATTACATAATCGTAATAAAGCAATCTATTTCTCTAGTCCAATTTCAAAAGTCAACATGATCCAAACTTCCCCCCAGAACTAATAAAACTGATAAGTTTCTTTTTTATCCGGCTAAAAATTTAGTTGCAAGAAATGCGTCACTTAATCTCGAATTCCTCGGCGCATTGAATGTGCCACCGCAACGTCGACTGTCGGAATTGCAAGCAATAAAAAGAATTGCGTCGATTCTTCGACTCTCAGTTCGACGCTCGGTGAATACGTCCAGTTAAATGTGGACAAAGGTTACTTTCGCAAGAAATGCAGGGGTGTGTTGAATACTTCCCTTTTCCTCCACCCTCGCTCCGATCTTACAAGATTATTGGCATGAAAAGAACTGCTGTGACTATACTTCAGTCGGCGACTTTAAAACTAAAAGGAACTCATGAGATTAGAAGTAAAGAAAAAACAACATAATTTCTTACATTCGATTACAGGCCTAAACAAAAATTATTAACATTTTGGTCGTATTTATAAGCAAAGTATACCAAATTTCAAATTGAAATTAAGATTCGAAAGTTGACACGAATCAAAAAAAAAAAAAAAAACAATTCCCAGGTTTTTGAAATTTAGAATTTATTTAAATTTCTTTAATTTACACTTGAATCGTAAATGTTTTATTCAGATTTTGTAGGTCTACATTTATTTCAGTTTCGACCTCACCTACTTTGAAAAGTTTTTTTTTGTAAATAAGTTTGGAATGTTTTGCATAATTTGGCTTTTTGGACTCCCTTAACCTGACCCACGCCTAATGTGACCAATCTGAGTTCTGTCATCGATATTCCTTGATTTGCTCTCATCTGAACACTGCAAGGTTGTACTTCTACCTCGAACAAAACATATGAGAAGATCGTTAACAGTTCCTTAGAGAATTCGTTCTCTGGTTACCGGAAGGGTAAATGTCATTGTACGGTTGGGTGACAGCACCCATACATACCTACAGACAACGCCCAGACCAAGTACGTTTGTACTTCTACCTCGAACAAAACATATGAGAAGATAGTTAACAGTTCCTTAGAGAATTCGTTCTCTGGTTACCGGAAGGGTAAATGTCATTGTATGGTTGGGTGACAGCACCCATATATACAGACAACGCCGAGACCAAGCACGTTTGTACTTCTACCTCGAACAAAACATATGAGAAGATCGTTAACAGTTCCTTAGAGAATTCGTTCTCTGGTTACCGGAAGGGTAAATGTCATTGTACGGTTGGGTGACAGCACCCATACATACAGACAACGCCGAGACCAAGCACGTTTGTACTTCTACCTCGAACAAAACATATGAGAAGATCGTTAACAGTTCCTTAGAGAATTCGTTCTCTGGTTACCGGAAGGGTAAATGTCATTGTATGGTTGGGTGACAGCACCCATACATACAGACAACGCCGAGACCAAGCACGTTTGTACTTCTACCTCGAACAAAACATATGAGAAGATCGTTAACAGTTCCTTAGAGAATTCGTTCTCTGGTTACCGGAAGGGTAAATGTCATTGTATGGTTGGGTGACAGCACCCATACATACAGACAACGCCGAGACCAAGTACGTTTGTACTTCTACCTCGAACAAAACATATGAGAAGATCGTTAACAGTTCCTTAGAGAATTCGTTCTCTGGTTACCGGAAGGGTAAATGTCATTGTACGGTTGGGTGACAGCACCCATACATACAGACAACGCCGAGACCAAGCACGTTTGTACTTCTACCTCGAACAAAACATATGAGAAGATCGTTAACAGTTCCTTAGAGAATTCGTTCTCTGGTTACCGGAAGGGTAAATGTCATTGTACGGTTGGGTGACAGCACCCATACATACAGACAACGCGCCGAGACCAAGCACGTTTGTACTTCTACCTCGAACAAAACATATGAGAAGATCGTTAACAGTTCCTTAGAGAATTCGTTCTCTGGTTACCGGAAGGGTAAGTGTCATTGTATGGTTGGGTGACAGCACCCATACATACAGACAACGCCGAAACCAAGTACGTTTGTACTTCTACCTCGAACAAAACATATGAGAAGATCGTTAACAGTTCCTTAGAGAATTCGTTCTCTGGTTACCGGAAGGGTAAATGTCATTGTACGGTTGGGTGACAGCACCCATACATACAGACAACGCCGAGACCAAGTACGTTTGTACTTCTACCTCGAACAAAACATATGAAAAGATCGTTAACAGTTCCTTAGAGAATTCGTTCTCTGGTTACCGGAAGGGTAAATGTCATTGTACGGTTGGGTGACAGCACCCATACATACAGACAACGCCGAGACCAAGCACGTTTGTACTTCTACCTCGAACAAAACATATGAGAAGATCGTTAACAGTTCCTTAGAGAATTCGTTCTCTGGTTACCGGAAAGGTAAATGTCATTGTATGGTTGGGTGACAGCACCCATACATACAGACAACGCCGAGACCAAGCACGTTTGTACTTCTACCTCGAACAAAACATATGAGAAGATCGTTAACAGTTCCTTAGAGAATTCGTTCTCTGGTTACCGGAAGGGTAAATGTCATTGTACGGTTGGGTGACAGCACCCATACATAGAGACAACGCCGAGACCAAGTACGTTTGTACTTCTACCTCGAACAAAACATATGAGAAGATCGTTAACAGTTCCTTAGAGAATTCGTTCTCTGGTTACCGGAAGGGTAAATGTCATTGTATGGTTGGGTGACAGCACCCATACATACAGACAACGCCGAGACCAAGCACGTTTGTACTTCTACCTCGAACAAAACATATGAGAAGATCGTTAACAGTTCCTTAGAGAATTCGTTCTCTGGTTACCGGAAGGGTAAATGTCATTGTACGGTTGGGTGACAGCACCCATACATACAGACAACGCCGAGACCAAGCACGTTTGTACTTCTACCTCGAACAAAACATATGAGAAGATCGTTAACAGTTCCTTAGAGAATTCGTTCTCTGGTTACCGGAAGGGTAAATGTCATTGTACGGTTGGGTGACAGCACCCATACATACAGACAACGCCGAGACCAAGTACGTTTGTACTTCTACCTCGAACAAAACATATGAGAAGATCGTTAACAGTTCCTTAGAGAATTCGTTCTCTGGTTACCGGAAGGGTAAATGTCATTGTACGGTTGGGTGACAGCACCCATACATACATGCAGACAACGCCGAGACCAAGCACGTTTGTACTTCTACCTCGAACAAAACATATGAGAAGATCGTTAACAGTTCCTTAGAGAATTCGTTCTCTGGTTACCGGAAGGGTAAATGTCATTGTATGGTTGGGTGACAGCACCCATACATACAGACAACGCCGAGACCAAGCACGTTTGTACTTCTACCTCGAACAAAACATATGAGAAGATCGTTAACAGTTCCTTAGAGAATTCGTTCTCTGGTTACCGGAAGGGTAAATGTCATTGTATGGTTGGGTGACAGCACCCATACATACAGACAACGCCGAGACCAAGCACGTTTGTACTTCTACCTCGAACAAAACATATGAGAAGATCGTTAACAGTTCCTTAGAGAATTCGTTCTCTGGTTACCGGAAGGGTAAATGTCATTGTATGGTTGGGTGACAGCACCCATACATACAGACAACGCCGAGACCAAGTACGTTTGTACTTCTACCTCGAACAAAACATATGAGAAGATCGTTAACAGTTCCTTAGAGAATTCGTTCTCTGGTTACCGGAAGGGTAAATGTCATTGTATGGTTGGGTGACAGCACCCATACATACAGACAACGCCGAGACCAAGCACGTTTGTACTTCTACCTCGAACAAAACATATGAGAAGATCGTTAACAGTTCCTTAGAGAATTCGTTCTCTGGTTACCGGAAGGGTAAATGTCATTGTATGGTTGGGTGACAGCACCCATACATACAGACAACGCCGAGACCAAGTACGTTTGTACTTCTACCTCGAACAAAACATATGAGAAGATCGTTAACAGTTCCTTAGAGAATTCGTTCTCTGGTTACCGGAAGGGTAAATGTCATTGTATGGTTGGGTGACAGCACCCATACATACAGACAACGCCGAGACCAAGTACGTTTGTACTTCTACCTCGAACAAAACATATGAGAAGATCGTTAACAGTTCCTTAGAGAATTCGTTCTCTGGTTACCGGAAGGGTAAATGTCATTGTATGGTTGGGTGACAGCACCCATACATACAGACAACGCCGAGACCAAGCACGTTTGTACTTCTACCTCGAACAAAACATATGAGAAGATCGTTAACAGTTCCTTAGAGAATTCGTTCTCTGGTTACCGGAAGGGTAAATGTCATTGTATGGTTGGGTGACAGCACCCATACATACAGACAACGCCGAGACCAAGCACGTTTGTTTTTCCTTTTCCAAGTACCCAATACATTTGTTTTCCTTTTTCTGCTTTTACAGGCAGAAGTATGAGTGCACTACCATCGGATAGCACTTTTTTGCTTTAGTAGAAGTAAAACCCTTCGAACAATTTTTCTTTTTCTCCAAGGAAGAAATGTAGTAATATCGAATTTTCCTGCATGGTAGGCTATACAATGCCGTTGTAAATTTTTGCTTCCCAGGCTCAATTCCTCGATATTTTTGTAGACGTTAACCTTCGACATCAGTGTTAGGGTAAGCACCTGTGCGCTCACTTCCAAATCATATAGTTCCTTCGAAGTTACCTAAACTCAAGTACCTAGAGTCGACAAAGTTTGGTAGCCTGTTTTAGAATTGTTCGTCTACTCTTCTGCGGTATATGAGTGAGAATAATATGAGATAGACACGAGTTGAAGGTAAATCCTATCTACCTCGCCAGACATTCAGCCGGAACCCCTGTCGATAGTTTCCATATCAGATATTTTCGGAGGTAATCATATTTAAACAAAAATCTTAAGTGCAAATTTTTGTAAGAAATTGAATTCTCTTTTTTAAAAGTAAAGCAGTTTAAAAATCTCCGCTTCAAAGACAGAAAAACTAGAATATTTCAAAGTGTACCCGGTTTATTAAAATAAAGCAGTTTAAAAATGTCCTACGCGCAGTTGGGTTTCTGTTTAAAACTAGCCTATTCTTTTAAGTAACTCAAGTATTTAATGACAATTTCAAAGTGTAACCGGTTCGGCCAGGGAGTTTACAGAACAAAGTTCAGTTTAAAAACAATAATTTCAACAACTAAAATATTTCATGATAATTTCAAAGTGTAACCGGTTCGGACAGGGAGTTTACAGAACAAAGTTCAGTTTAAAAACAATAATTTCAACAACTAAAATATTTCATGATAATTTCAAAGTGTAACCGGTTCGGACAGGGAGTTTACAGAACAAAGTTCAGTTTAAAAACAATAATTTCAACAACTAAAATATTTCATGATAATTTCAAAGTGTAACCGGTTCGGCCAGGGAGTTTACAGAACAAAGTTCAGTTTAAAAACAATAATTTCAACAACTAAAATATTTCATGATAATTTCAAAGTGTAACCGGTTCGGCCAGGAGTTTACAGAACAAAGTTCAGTTTAAAAACAATAATTTCAACAACTAAAATATTTCATGATAATTTCAAAGTGTAACCGGTTCGGACAGGAGTTTACAGAACAAAGTTCAGTTTAAAAACAATAATTTCAACAACTAAAATATTTCATGATAATTTCAAAGTGTAACCGGTTCGGCCAGGAGTTTACAGAACAAAGTTCAGTTTAAAAACAATAATTTCAACAACTAAAATATTTCATGATAATTTCAAAGTGTAACCGGTTCGGCCAGGAGTTTACAGAACAAAGTTCAGTTTAAAAACAATAATTTCAACAACTAAAATATTTCATGATAATTTCAAAGTGTAACCGGTTCGGACAGGAGTTTACAGAACAAAGTTCAGTTTAAAACAATAATTTCAACAACTAAAATATTTCATGATAATTTCAAAGTGTAACCGGTTCGGACAGGGAGTTTACAGAACAAAGTTCAGTTTAAAAACAATAATTTCAACAACTAAAATATTTCATGATAATTTCAAAGTGTAACCGGTTCGGCCAGGGAGTTTACAGAACAAAGTTCAGTTTAAAAACAATAATTTCAACAACTAAAATATTTCATGATAATTTCAAAGTGTAACCGGTTCGGCCAGGGAGTTTACAGAACAAAGTTCAGTTTAAAAACAATAATTTCAACAACTAAAATATTTCATGATAATTTCAAAGTGTAACCGGTTCGGCCAGGGAGTTTACAGAACAAAGTTCAGTTTAAAAACAATAATTTCAACAACTAAAATATTTCATGATAATTTCAAAGTGTAACCGGTTCGGACAGGGAGTTTACAGAACAAAGTTCAGTTTAAAAACAATAATTTCAACAACTAAAATATTTCATGATAATTTCAAAGTGTAACCGGTTCGGCCAGGGAGTTTACAGAACAAAGTTCAGTTTAAAAACAATAATTTCAACAACTAAAATATTTCATGATAATTTCAAAGTGTAACCGGTTCGGCCAGGGAGTTTACAGAACAAAGTTCAGTTTAAAAACAATAATTTCAACAACTAAAATATTTCATGATAATTTCAAAGTGTAACCGGTACAGTAAAGGAGTTAAAAATCTGCGTCTGCGCAGAGTTCCGTTAAAAACAATAAAGTCGAAAGCTACGGAACAGCAGTAGAGAAGAGCTAATTAAAGCTAAAGCCAATACAGAAGCTCTAAAGTCTGAAACATGTTTACACAGTACTACCTAGGCTACGTCTCGCTTTAATTACCCAAGACCAGTTAAAAGCCTTTTCAGACGTTAGTGGCTTTTACTAATGAAAATCACGTTGATTTGTGGTGCGCGCTCTATGTAAGATATTCTAAACTGTTTTATAACCGTTTCCCCTCTCTCTCTTCATTCAAAGCACGGAGCGAACGGTAATTAAGTAAAAGAGGGAGGGATTTCAAAGTTCTTACTTTAAAATACTCTAATTTCTGTTTTAACAGTTTTCATTTTATACGTTAATAAGCTTTTAACTTTGGTAAATAATCCTACAACTAAATAATCACGCTTTCTAGATGACGTGAAAGAAGCAAAGTTCCACAATTCATCACATAAACAAACATTTTCTTCTTCTTTTCGTTTCACCCTCTTTGGGGTACGCTGAATCAATCATTTCTTGCGCGCTGTACTTTTCTTTGTTCCCAGTAGCTCTTCATTCTTTCCGATCTTCTCTTCCTCTCCTCTTCCGAAATGACAGGTTTAGGTCTTATTTTGGTTTTATCTTGGAATCTTATTCTTTCGTCCTTGGTACTTATCTTAGCAGTTTGGTCAAGCAGTGAATTTTCTGTAATTTTTAAGTCTATTAGGTCTTTTTCAATTTCTTTAAACCAGTTCGGTTTTGTTTTACGATTATGGAAAAAATCAAACACCTGTTTCGTCAATCTATTGGAGTTCATTCTAAGAAGATGGCCGTAAAAATTTATTCTCCTTTTTCTCATAGTATCGGACAGTTTTTCAATTTTCTTATAGAGAGCTTCATTTCTTATATATACAACCTTATTATCCTGAAATTTTGTTCCTATAATTTTTCTTAAGATTTTCCTTTCTGTTATTTCAAGTTTTTCTATCTGGCCTATAATAAACAAACATTTTATTATACGAATATTTTGCATTAACCCTGGCCGCTGTAAGATTCATAACAACTTCTGAAAACGTGCGTAAAGGTCAGAACCGGTCTCATTTCATGTCCCTGATCTGAGTCTTACCACTGTTGCATGACTATATTAATTGCGTAACCATTTCTGTATGATCACCTGGTAACATGTATCTTGTTTTAGGGCTGGTTGTGATGTTGGGTTTTGCGTAATGCGTGCCAGTGTCGTATTTCATAACGCGTTGCGTGTTATTGTATACACAAAAATACAATTGTGACTACTTCTAAACAGCTGATTTCTCACAACAGCGTCAATATCATTTCAGTTTGAAGTTATG
The DNA here is from genome assembly GCA_022606455.1 of Callitettix versicolor. Classification (NCBI taxonomy): domain Eukaryota; kingdom Metazoa; phylum Arthropoda; class Insecta; order Hemiptera; family Cercopidae; genus Callitettix; species Callitettix versicolor. The sequence continues at coordinate 4,252,732 of CM040187.1, forward strand.
TTAAAACTTCAATTTCTAAATAAAATGCACGATAAATAGGCCCTATTATTAAAAAAATATATGTTTTAAATGAAGAAAAAAGCTTAAGGAAAAAATGAACGACAAAGACTATGACGATTTTAAAATAAATTAAAACGAAAAATTAACGATGAAAATATTAGCACTGAATATTAGCTGAAGAGCAACATCCTAATTTCCACGGATTAATGCTAAAAATTAGGCTAATCACTTGAGAACATCCTATACACGATTTATATTTTTGGTTCGTAAAACCACTTTACTTACATTTTTTTTTTTTTAGTGCTAATCATTATTGGTACTTAATTTGTTATTAGTAAAATTAATTTTACAAATAAAATTACAAACAACAAACAAAACAAATTTATCATCTTGACCAATCCCAATAAGATCGACTAAAGATTTATCTCTCTTTGAATCACATTTGTAGGGTTGACACTAGTTTCTAGTCCTTCACTTTTTACCGGATCTCATTAGTGCATCAAATCATGAGGTTTGATTCTCTTGTTTCGGCGGAGCTTAGTGCTAATCATTAGTGCTAACCACTCATGTACTTACATCCTTGTTTAGCATGGAACTTAGTGACGTTGTTTATGCCTCAAAGCCACCTTCCTCACTTCTTCTTTTACTGAATTTCACTTTTGCTAATCATTAGTGCTAACCACTTGTACTTACATCCTTGTTTCCACGGAGCTTGTGCTAATCATTAGTGCTAACCACTTTATTTTCCTTGTTCCACGGACCTTAGTGTTAGTTTCTTAGTACTAACCACAGATTTGGATCCTTAGTTTCCACGGAGGCTTCAGTGCTTGTAATTAGTGCTAACCACTTCTAATGGACATCCTTGTTTCCACGGAACCAGTAAAGTTGCCTGTATTTTATATTGAGTGCTTCTTTCTTTTACTTTATATCCTTGTTTCCAGCTTTGTTAGTGTCATGCCAAGATACTTGGCACTTGTACTCATGAGACTGTGTTTCCACGGAGCTTATTGCTAATCATTAGTGCTAACCACTTTTACTTAATCCTTGTTTCCACGTAGCTTTCCTAATCATTAGTTTAACCACTTGTACTTACATCCTTGTTTCAATTACTTAGTGCTAATTAGCTCTCTGCAGTTTGGTAGTAGTAACGACCGCATCTTTTCCAACAGCTAAAATAATTATCGTCGGCAAAAACAATGGTGGTATTATTTTCCTGAGGTATATCACATGATTTATATAAATAAAGGTAACAAATTTGTTCTCGTTCTTATTTTGGAGCTAATTATATATTTTTTGTACAGTCGTGATACACCATGGAATGATGGATTTGTTATAACGACGTTTACCCATGATAGCCTACAGCAATAACGGCTACGAGTAACAGCATTGTGGAGTCAACAAGACTAAAAGCAGCCTTGGATGAAGTCTGGACCAAGAAATGGCATATTAAAATGAAATCAACACAAATTAATTTTATTTACAGGAAAAGGATCCCAATACCTAGGCCTATAGGCCTATTGGTGAACTCTCAATGGAAACACCGCAAAGTACGAGGGTTGATCAAATATAAACGAGACTGATTTTTAAAAAAATTATTGCTTACTTACAAATTATTCTTGATACAACTTATTTTTCTACATAGTCTCCCGCACGAGTAACACATTTTTCCCACCGGATTGGAAGTTTTTAATTCCATCTTCGTAAAAAGTTCTCGGCGTTCATTGAGCCATTGGAGCACGAAGGTCTCCACCGCAGAATCGTCTTCGAAACGCTGGCCTCCAAGCGCCTCTTTGAGTGGCCCAAACAGGTGATAGTCGCAGGGTGATAAGTCTGGACTGTATGGGGGATGTTCCATTGGTTCCCAGCCAATTTGATCGAGTTTAAGCCTCGTAGCGTTCGCCGAATGTGGTCGGGCATTATCGTGAAGAAGAATGACGTTTCTCGCCGGTTTAGATTTCCTTTTCCTACGAAAAGACTGTTTTGCGGCCTCTAAAACATCGCAATAATATTGTGCATTTATTGTGCGTCGTTGATGGAGGAAATCGACGTGAAAGGCGCCTTGATTGTCGAAAAATACAGTGGCCATTACCTTCCCGGCCGACGATCGTGATTAGGCCTTCAGGTTTTCTACTGCTTCCCGTCCTTCGGCGAATTCCTTGTGCCAAGCAAAAACGCGAGCTCTTGACAGGGTCCTGTCCCCGTATTGAGCCGTCAATCTACGAAAGATTTCAGTCGGATTGACCCCCTCCTTGGCCAAAAACTTAATAATTCTCTGCTCCACGGAAACGTGCACTTCACTCTCACTCATTGTATAGTTTTATACTGAAGGGTCCGAACGGAAATGTTGCCCGTCTACGCCCGTCCCAAACCTCCCAGGCTACCTGAAACCCCACCCTTTAGAGTTCAATGTCCAACGGAAAAGTTTTTAGAAAGTCAGTCTCGTTTATATTTGATCAACCCTCGTATCTTGGAATGACTCTGGATGCTAAACTTCGTTGGAAAGACGCTAGAACTGAGTATAAAATATAGGAAAATGTCATGGTTACTTGGAAGACATTCAAAGTTGTCATTATACGATAAACTGCTTTTATATAAGCAAATCTTAAAACCCATCTGGATCTATGCCATTCAGCTTTGGGACTGTGCCGAGGAGAGTAACATCAGCATGTTCCAGAATAAAGTACTTAGGAACGTTATGAGGGCTCTTGGTGCATCATAAATGCCAACTTACATCACGACTTAAACGTTGAGACAGTTGCCAAAGAAATTAAAAGATTTACAGTGAAACACAAGAAACGCTTACCTCGAAGTTGTTCAGTTACTTAATGCCAGCGATCTTATGAGACGGATGAGAAGAGTCAAGCCATGTGATCTGGTTTTGTAAGGAAATAAAAAATGTTAGTTGTATCCACGTGAGCTAGTGGATAGTCTGTGGATGTGTTAGTGGCAAAAATGAATTTGATAGGAAAAGTTTTTTTTGTTATTTTAGGCGAAAAGTACACTGAGGCTATTACCACCTCCCTAAATGTAAGTGTGAGTGTAAATTGTTAAAGTCGTAAGTGTAGTGTTGTAAGTGTAAGTGTATGTTAGACTCGGATACCGTGAGGGACGTCTAAATCCTCTCAATAGGTGCAGCTAGTCTGCACACCCCTGCGGGGTAGGAGAAGTTAGTTGTAACATTTTTATAATAAAAAATTCTTTCAGTTGATTGGGCAAGTACAATTATGTACAATTCTCTGCTACTTATTTCTGATTCTAATGTTTTAGCACTAAATAGAGCGTTAGCCATTTTAAAATTTTAATGAATTATGAAGAGACCTCTCAGTATATATTTAAGCTTCAGAGCTCTAATTATTACAGAATTGTATACCAAATATATTACAAAATTTATATTTCTTTAGTTTATATTAAAACTCAGAAGAAATTTTGTAAACAATATTTACTTGTTTTTTTTTTTTTTGAAATCATGTCTCACAATTTGTAAGGAACACTAAAAACGTTAATGATCTTATTATATTGTTTAGTGTATAGCATAATTTGTATAACTTAAAAACTTTGGGAATGTAAAAGTATTGTTGTTCTTATTAATCATTAGGTAAGAGTAAGTCTATACAGAGCCCCGTTGGGTGTTGTCATTGTCATTCACTCCATCAGCACGGGCCGCTTTACACTTTAGAATAGCCAAGCTATATAGAGTTTGTGAATATGTCTGTCTGTTTATCATGAGTAGATGAGTGAGAGTGGCGTGAGCTGGAAGGTGCAACTTTTCACAATTACAACATATAATAACTACTAAAAGAATTATATATAAATTACAAATTTAAGAGAATATCTTTGTAACCGATTTTACAAAAAAAAAAATATTCTGTTCTGTTCCTTCATTCATAAAATTCTAGGCATATTTTTCTCGTATATTCCTTTCATATTCCGACGAATTGAATGTACTTCTAATATATTAGGCCTATAATTTAAGAAAAAGATAAATTTTGTAAAAACTGAGTTTGTAAAATCCAACGTACCTGCAAAGCAACGTATGCAGGACATACGGGAATAAAAAAACCCTGATATAACGAACACATAAGTGGTTAGCACTAAGCTCGCTCGTGTAAACAAGGCAACAAATAGAAGTATTAGTTGTAACAATTAGCACTAAGCTCCGTGTAATCAAGGATGTAAGTACAAGTGGTTAGTTCTAACAATTAGCACTAAGCTCGTGTAAACAAAGATACATGTGGTTAGTACCAATGATTAGCACTAAAATAAGGATGTAAATACAAGTGGCTAGTACTATGATTAGTACGAAACTCGCTCATGTAAACAAGGCTATAAGTAGGAGTGGATAGTTCTAACAATTAGCACTAAGCTCCGTGGAAACAAGGATGTAAGTACAAGTGGTTAGTACTACTAATTAACACTAAGCTCCGTGGAAACAAAGATACATGTGGTTAGTACCAATGATTAGCACTAAAATAAGGATGTAAATACAAGTGGCTAGTACTATGATTAGTACGAAACTCGCTCATGTAAACAAGGCTATAAGTAGGAGTGGATAGTTCTAACAATTAGCACTAAGCTCCGTGGAAACAAGGATGTAAGTACAAGTGGTTAGTTCTAACAATTAGCACTAAGCTCCGTGGAAACAAAGGATGTACATGTGGTTAGTACTAATGATTAGCACTAAGCTCCGTGGAAACAAGGATGTAAATACAAGTGGTTAGTACTAATGATTAGTACGAAACTCGCTCATGTAAACAAGGATGTAAGTACAAGTGGTTAGCACTAATGACTAGCACTAAGCTCCGTGGAAACAAGGATGTAAGTACAAGTGGTTAGTACTACTAATTAACACTAAGCTCCGTGGTAACAAGGATGTAAGTACAAGTGGTTAGCACTAATGACTAGCACTAAGCTCCGTGGAAACAAGGATGTAAGTACAAGTGGTTAGCACTAATGATTAGCACTAAGCTCCGTGGAAACAAGGATGTAAGTACAAGTGGTTAGGACTAATGATTAGCACTAAGCTCCGTGGAAACAAGGATGTAAGTACAAGTGGTTAGCACTAATGATTAGCACTAAGCTCCGTGGAAACAAGGATGTAAGTACAAGTGGTTAGCACTAATGACTAGCACTAAGCTCCGTGGAAACAAGGATGTAAGTACAAGTGGTTAGCACTAATGATTAGCACTAAGCTCCGTGGAAACAAGGATGTAAGTACAAGTGGTTAGCACTAATGATTAGCACTAAGCTCCGTGGAAACAAGGATGTAAGTACAAGTGGTTAGTACTAATGATTAGCACGAAGCTCCGTGGAAACAAGGATGTAAGTACAAGTGGTTAGCACTAATGATTAGCACTAAGCTCCGTGGAAACAAGGATGTAAGTACAAGTGGTTAGTACTAATGATTAGCACTAAGCTCCGTGGAAACAAGGATGTAAGTACAAGTGGTTAGCACTAATGATTAGCACTAAGCTCCGTGGAAACAAGGATGTAAGTACAAGTGGTTAGCACTAATGATTAGCACTAAGCTCCGTGGAAACAAGGATGTAATGATTAGTAAAGTGGTTAGCACTAATGATTAGCACTAAGCTCCGTGGAAACAAGGATGTAAGTACAAGTGGTTAGCACTAATGATTAGCACTAAGCTCCGTGGAAACAAGGATGTAAGTACAAGTGGTTAGCACTAATGACTAGCACTAAGCTCCGTGGAAACAAGGATGTAAGTACAAGTGGTTAGCACTAATGATTAGCACTAAGCTCCGTGGAAACAAGGATGTAAGTACAAGTGGTTAGCACTAATGATTAGCACTAAGCTCCGTGGAAACAAGGATGTAAGTACAAGTGGTTAGCACTAATGATTAGCACTAAGCTCCGTGGAAACAAGGATGTAAGTACAAGTGGTTAGCACTAATGATTAGCACTAAGCTCCGTGGAAACAAGGATGTAAGTACAAGTGGTTAGCACTAATGATTAGCACTAAGCTCCGTGGAAACAAGGATGTAAGTACAAGTGGTTAGCACTAATGATTAGCACTAAGCTCCGTGGAAACAAGGATGTAAGTACAAGTGGTTAGCACTAATGATTAGCACTACTCCGTGGAAACAAGGATGTAAGTACAAGTGGTTAGCACTAATGATTAGCACTAAGCTCCGTGGAAACAAGGATGTAAGTACAAGTGGTTAGCACTAATGATTAGCACTAAGCTCCGTGGAAACAAGGATGTAAGTACAAGTGGTTAGGACTAATGATTAGCACTAAGCTCCGTGGAAACAAGGATGTAAGTACAAGTGGTTAGCACTAATGATTAGCACTAAGCTCCGTGGAAACAAGGATGTAAGTACAAGTGGTTAGCACTAATGACTAGCACTAAGCTCCGTGGAAACAAGGATGTAAGTACAAGTGGTTAGCACTAATGACTAGCACTAAGCTGCGTGTGAATCCATCCCAAATCGCGAATCTGCCATACAGATATTAAAACACTCAAAGCGAAACTTTTGACGCCTATCTCTGAATGTGTTTTCGTCGTTGGCTTAGTGTATCGAGCACGAAACAACCCCTTCACCACAATCCAACGAGATTCTAATTATCAAAGTCTCGACGTTTGAAAAGATGTAATTAGCAGGTAGGGGGAGAGAGTCACGTGATGCGCTGTTTTACAATTAGCCATTCCTACTATGGATACGTCCGTATTAAGCCACTTTTATAATTAAATACATCCTTTGAAATGTGCACAGTGTTTTATATGCGATACTAATTCGGAAAACTCTCATGGGTCCTTTAATAAAAACACGTGAATATTTCATTATCTCGATCCGTATTGTTCATTACTATAAAAGGAGAGATTCATTCAAGTTTACTTTTTATCATTTCGAATTAATGTTTTAATCACCTAAATTCGTAAAATATGATATTTTACTTTTTTCCAAACTTGTAAGGTCTTTACTGTAATATCGCTTGGGCTAAACACACATTGATTAATTTTATTTTACTCGAAATAAGACCTAAAGATTATAATTAACATTACGTCCAAACTTTCATAATTTAATTAACTTTTTTGGTTTGTTAATACAAATAATTGTGGTTTGCAGCTATCTGCTGTCTCAAAATTAATAAGGACATTTAATATTATCACAACAACATTAATATCTAGGTCTATAAATAAGTATCCAAATTAACTTGGAATGCTCATCTTGGACGCATCATGGGTAAAGCCAACAAGTCATCGATGGCAGTTAGAAGAATGTTTAGCGAAACATTCTTGAGACCAGAAATAAAAAACATATATACTTGGATCATTAGACCATGGTGTGCTATGGTACTGTTTGGTGGTAGATTAGGGCCGAGCAGAAAAGGGACCAGAGAATCGCTGACTAAAAGCCAGAGTTTGGCCTGCTAGCGCATAACCTGCTCTACGAACACCAACGGCGGCTATGGATGTAGTTCTGGGGTTTACATGTCATGAAGGCGGCATGTAAGCAGCATATAGACTGAACTTTGGAACACGCTAGAATCACAGACCCGATTTTAATGATTAGGACTGATCAAAATGGTTTCTAGACTTTTTAATGTTAAGATGACATTTGAGGAGGAAAATCTAGAAAAAATACTGTGGAGTAAGGCTAGTCCAGTAAATTATCCCATAGAGGGAAAGGCTGATTTTTAAAACTGAACAATATTACTTTTGATTTCATAATTTTTAGAGTTGCATAATAGTGACTGTTATCAAATAGAGTGGTATCAACATTTGAATGCTGACCTTTTTTTATTCACATGGATCAATAACGACACCCCAGATGTCCTTTTACAGTTTGTGTTTTGCCATGAAGGTGAAAGAATGGTGAAAATTCAAATGTCCAAAAATCAATGATTGATGCCATAATAAAACTGTCTGATATCGAGTATTATATTCGGATAAATAAATTTGCCGCACACACTTGTTACAAGACTAGGCGTCATATTTGGCGCCTTCCACTCCCTTGTCTTAAGAACTCACTCCTACTCCTGCTCCCTGATTATGGGTCCCACATTTATTCGCATTAACCAGAACACTGGTTAGCTCTTTCTTTATCTTGAACAAACTTTATTTGACAGTTACGCTCCTGAGGAACAAGGAACTGTCCCTTTATGGTCACTGTTCAGTTGACCGAAAACAGCCTCCCTCCGATAGTTCACTAGAGATCGCCTCCACCTCCTAAACATAGCAGAGACCAGCTGCCCGGTCCAATAAGTCCGCATTCTTTGTCCTGTCTTTAGATGTAGAAGTAGAAATGCTATCACTCAAACGTCTACTTTCTGCTTGAACGGAAATGAAACCTCCTGGAAACACTTATCCCAATTTTTCCCAATACAGTAAGCGAAGCAGTAAAAATAGTAAAATCTCCAACCCTGAAAACAGTAGAAGAAATTTTACCTCTTTACGACTTTTGGTTCAGAAAAAATAGTAAAATCTCCAACCCTGAAAACAGTAGAAGAAATTTTACCTCTTTACGACTTTTGGTTCAGAAAAATAGTAAAATCTCCAACCCTGAAAACAGTAGAAGAAATTTTACCTCTTTACGACTTTTGGTTCAGAAAAAATAGTAAAATCTCCAACCCTGAAAACAGTAGAAGAAATTTTACCTCTTTACGACTTTTGGTTCAGAAAAAATAGTAAAATCTCCAACCCTGAAAACAGTAGAAGAAATTTTACCTCTTTACGACTTTTGGTTCAGAAAGAATAGTAAAATCTCCAACCCTGAAAACAGTAGAAGAAATTTTACCTCTTTACGACTTTTGGTTCAGAAAGAATAGTAAAATCTCCAACCCTGAAAACAGTAGAAGAAATTTTACCTCTTTACGACTTTTGGTTCAGAAAAAATAGTAAAATCTCCAACCCTGAAAACAGTAGAAGAAATTTTACCTCTTTACGACTTTTGGTTCAGAAAAAATAGTAAAATCTCCAACCCTGAAAACAGTAGAAGAAATTTTACCTCTTTACGACTTTTGGTTCAGAAAAAATAGTAAAATCTCCAACCCTGAAAACAGTAGAAGAAATTTTACCTCTTTACGACTTTTGGTTCAGAAAAAATAGTAAAATCTCCAACCCTGAAAACAGTAGAAGAAATTTTACCTCTTTACGACTTTTGGTTCAGAAAAAATAGTAAAATCTCAACCCTGAAAACAGTAGAAGAAATTTTACCTCTTTACGACTTTTGGTTCAGAAAAAATAGTAAAATCTCCAACCCTGAAAACAGTAGAAGAAATTTTACCTCTTTACGACTTTTGGTTCAGAAAGAATAGTAAAATCTCCAACCCTGAAAACAGTAGAAGAAATTTTACCTCTTTACGACTTTTGGTTCAGAAAGAATAGTAAAATCTCCAACCCTGAAAACAGTAGAAGAAATTTTACCTCTTTACGACTTTTGGTTCAGAAAAAATAGTAAAATCTCCAACCCTGAAAACAGTAGAAGAAATTTTACCTCTTTACGACTTTTGGTTCAGAAAAAATAGTAAAATCTCCAACCCTGAAAACAGTAGAAGAAATTTTACCTCTTTACGACTTTTGGTTCAGAAAAAATAGTAAAATCTCAACCCCTGAAAACAGTAGAAGAAATTTTACCTCTTTACGACTTTTGGTTCAGAAAAAATAGTAAAATCTCCAACCCTGAAAACAGTAGAAGAAATTTTACCTCTTTACGACTTTTGGTTCAGAAAAAATAGTAAAATCTCCAACCCTGAAAACAGTAGAAGAAATTTTACCTCTTTACGACTTTTGGTTCAGAAAGAATAGTAAAATCTCCAACCCTGAAAACAGTAGAAGAAATTTTACCTCTTTACGACTTTTGGTTCAGAAAGAATAGTAAAATCTCAACCCTGAAAACAGTAGAAGAAATTTTACCTCTTTACGACTTTTGGTTCAGAAAAAATAGTAAAATCTCAACCCTGAAAACAGTAGAAGAAATTTTACCTCTTTACGACTTTTGGTTCAGAAAAAATAGTAAAATCTCCAACCCTGAAAACAGTAGAAGAAATTTTACCTCTTTACGACTTTTGGTTCAGAAAAAATAGTAAAATCTCCAACCCTGAAAACAGTAGAAGAAATTTTACCTCTTTACGACTTTTGGTTCAGAAAAATAGTAAAATCTCCAACCCTGAAAACAGTAGAAGAAATTTTACCTCTTTACGACTTTTGGTTCAGAAAGAATAGTAAAATCTCCAACCCTGAAAACAGTAGAAGAAATTTTACCTCTTTACGACTTTTGGTTCAGAAAGAATAGTAAAATCTCCAACCCTGAAAACAGTAGAAGAAATTTTACCTCTTTACGACTTTTGGTTCAGAAAAAATAGTAAAATCTCCAACCCTGAAAACAGTAGAAGAAATTTTACCTCTTTACGACTTTTGGTTCAGAAAAAATAGTAAAATCTCAACCCTGAAAACAGTAGAAGAAATTTTACCTCTTTACGACTTTTGGTTCAGAAAAAATAGTAAAATCTCCAACCCTGAAAACAGTAGAAGAAATTTTACCTCTTTACGACTTTTGGTTCAGAAAAAATAGTAAAATCTCCAACCCTGAAAACAGTAGAAGAAATTTTACCTCTTTACGACTTTTGGTTCAGAAAAAATAGTAAAATCTCCAACCCTGAAAACAGTAGAAGAAATTTTACCTCTTTACGACTTTTGGTTCAGAAAGAATAGTAAAATCTCCAACCCTGAAAACAGTAGAAGAAATTTTACCTCTTTACGACTTTTGGTTCAGAAAGAATAGTAAAATCTCCAACCCTGAAAACAGTAGAAGAAATTTTACCTCTTTACGACTTTTGGTTCAGAAAGAATAGTAAAATCTCCAACCCTGAAAACAGTAGAAGAAATTTTACCTCTTTACGACTTTTGGTTCAGAAAAAATCGTTCTGTTTTTTTAAAACAAAGAGATAAAATGGAAAGTTTGTTTTACAAAATTTTAATTCTTTTAGAAAACCCATTTCAATGTACACCTTTAAAGTGTAACATATACCTGGGTATGCAATTTCAACCTCTACGTCCACTGAATATGGAGATACAGAGATAAAACATAAAGTTCTTTTTTACCCCATTTTAACCCTTTAGGTATGGAATTTTTCAAAACCATTTCTCAACAAGCGTCTAGAACATTAGGGCAAACTCTGTGCCAAGTTTCATTTTAAGCTGTTTGGTGGTTTTGAAGAAACCCTAGTGGATGAGTGGTATTTGGCTTATACATATATATATATACATATATATATATATATATATATATATATATATATATATATATATATATATATATGTGTGTGTGTGTGTGTGTGTGTGTGTGTGTGTGTGTGTGTGTGTGTGTGTGTGTGTGTGTGTGCGTGCGTGTGTGTGTGTGTGTGTGTGTGTGTGTGTGTGTGTGTGTGTGTGTGTGTGTGTGTGTGCGTGTGTGTGTGCGTGTGTGTGTGCGTGTGCGTGTGCGTGTGTGTGTGTGTGTGTGTGTGTGTGTGTGTGTGTGTGTGTGTGTGTGTGTGTGTGTGTGTGTGTGTATAGCCGCCAGACTTATTAAAGATTCATGGGTTTTTTCGTACCTCCTTCTAATTTCGATCAGAAAAATCTTTTAGTAAACCTATTTTGGATCAAAATAAGAACAAGGTTTCAGGTTTTTCAATATATTACATATTTTTTTTATTTATAAACCTTAACGAAAATGTGTTTTCAAAAAATCAATGACAATTTTAAAGGTGTTTTTACGCTGCTCGACATTTTACAGTGTGGGTAAAAATAAGAAGAATAAGATTCTAAAGCATTTTTATGTTTGGGCATGAATACGTTTCAAAAGAACAGTTTGATCGTAAGTTACAAGCGTTACAGTTCGCGCGGACTAATCAGCGGAACAGTGCACACGTTATGGAAGTAAACCGATCCGTTCTTAAGTCAGCTTTACAACTCCTTTACATTTAAACGGCCGATACTAATTTACAAGGAAAATAAACAGGGCGCTTATGGATAAAAAACATTGCTTGACCATTTTGTTTACATTTAGAAAAAGTCCAGATATTTAACTTGTTAAACGATAACAATTCCAAACATAAGCCTGTATGCCACAAAAATCTACAACAGTTCATACAAATTCTGCAAAACACAAACCCTTTAACCGATTTATCAAACACAAATAAAGTCAGCTGATAATACATAGGGGTACAACCAACTTGGGTCTCAATGGACCTTGTTACGTCTGCATTGCAATAATCATTGTGGTTGATTATCCCTCAACCCCTATATTTCATCCCTCTTCTAGTAATCTTGCCAACAATTGTTGCGGGCGAAGGGAGAAGGGGTAAAAGTAATATTGAAAATTGTATGAATATATCAAGAGATTTCTTCATCCGCGTCTTGCCAGCCTCAATCTTTGCCTTTTGTTCCGTTTCTCCCAGAGATATTTGTGTAATCCAATCCTCGACACTCTAGAGAGGCACGGTAGGGGTTGTCCCGGGAATACTGCGGCAAAACTGAATAATCGCCGCACGCAACTGTCGCGTGTGATCTAAGCGAAAATATTTTTTATCTCACAATTTTTTTTTTTAATTTTACCATCACAATCAGCATTTTAATCTTTCAAATTGCTTTAAAAATACATCATTAATCCTGACCACAAGCATTGTTTACATTGGCATAATTTAATGTAATGTAGAACGTTAAATTATGCAGGTTTTAAAGCTGATTACGATGTTGAAATCGGATTTTGAAGAAGTATAACAACACAGTTATTACTTTTCGAAAATCTAGAATGGCTGACATTTTGAAAAGGTTGAAACTTAACCAAACTTTTACCACACTCGATCTATGTGCCATGTTTGAATGAAATCGGGGGAAAATTTCGAACACCAGTGTGCTAATTAACATTCTACTTTTAAATAGAAATGTTATCCTTTGAATTGTAAATAAATATTGTTTATGCAGAATATATATATTATATTTATGTAGAATTATATTTATGCAGAATAATATTTAATTTTTCAAATAGTTAAGATTATTTCTCATTTCAAGGTCCCAGGTCTGAGCCTTACCATGATGACCGCTTCAGTAGCTCAGTTGTTAATATAATTTCACTAGCAATTACTGCACGCAGCTTGCTGACATAATGGACACGAATTTTCTGACAAAATAATATGTAATCATCACCTAAATGATAATTTTGACAAGCGACTAGCTTAATTTTTCAAGATCGGTTCAATAGTTTTTGCTTTAATTTTTGGTCATAAATAAAAATTCATAACTAGAGTTATTTTATTAAATTTTTTAAAAAACGTTTTTTAGTTTCAACCGTCGATAAAGTACGATTTTTGTATTCACTTTTGACCATCTGGAAAATCACATTTTAAGGGATATTTTTTGCTCGAAAAATCAGTCATTATTTCAATTTGTGTAATTGTTTACATATGTTTGTATATATAGATAACAAGAAAAAAACATTTTTTGAACTCAAAGGACCTGTGCTTTAAGATCGATTTTTATGCTCACCATTTTTATCAGTCAGAAAATAATAGGCCTATATAAGCGTATTAATACTAGTTACAATGTAATCAAGGCCTTCATACAATACAATCATTATTACAGTAACAAATTCTCACTTAATGCTTGTTCGCTTTTGTTTTTTCCTAGACCTACGTAAAACACAGATCTTGGCAGAAAGCTTGATGAATTAAAGAGTAAGGGATGTTGCAGAGGGAGGGCAGACTTTGTCATCTCCCCTCCCACAGTGCTAATGTCAGTATCGGGTTAGAAAAACACAAAGAAAAGCTTACATTCCAGCAAAGTCTATTTAGATATGGAAATATGTGAACAATGACAAATGAAAATGTCTTTGAAACAGACGCACCGTTAAAACCTCTACCCTCTGCCAAAGGGATGACAATTAAAATAATTTTCGAGATTGAGTAAGGTAAACTCGCTTTGCTTCAAACACGGGGTTTTGTTATTCTATTCTATCTGTGTTTTAATTTTTCTGAATCCTAATGCAGTAATTAAAACCTTAATCCGAGGGAAAAGCGAGTTTTGTAAAACCTTATTTAGCGATTTGCGTATGATTTCGATTGCGTAAATTTCGAAAAATGTTATTTATTGATTCTATACGATCTCATTTAGCGAATTCTATACGATCTTATTTAACGAATTTCATAAATCATATTTTGATAATTTCGCGTGATCTTATTTATTTTTTAATCTTATTTAGCAAATTTCGTAAGGTCGTATTTATCGTTCGAACGATATTATATAGCGTATTTCATACGATATTATTTAACGAATTTCATTCAGTCTTATTAAGCGAGTTTCGTAAATCATATTTCGATAATTTCGTGTGATCATATTTAGTTTCATAAATATTATAACGATTCCATAAGATCGTACGTAGAAAATTTCATAGATCTTATTTAAAGGTTTTCATACTTATAATTTAACTAGCTGTTACCCGTTGCGGCTTTGCCTGCAATTATAATGTAAGCAATAAAATTTATTGTCAATTTTCAAAATCAGAATAGGTCTTTTCATTTTAATATATTGCTATATACAATATTATATGATTTATGGTTTTCGGCAAAGACATAAATTTTTGCTACTCGATACGCTAAAAGAGCGTCATATATGTCTAAGATACGCTAAAATATGTCATATTTTAATAAAATACAGTATTATTAAAAAGTCATTATTATACAATTAAACTGGAATAGTATTGTGTTTATCTCAGGTACCTAAAACGTGTTCACACCAAATGTAATCTCATTTGGTCCAGTAGTTAAAGTGTATTTGAATAACAAACAAATAAACAAAAACAAACTTTCAGAAATATAATATGATTAGCTGTTACCCGTCACGGCTTTGCCTGCAATCATAATATACATTAAAGATCATGCATTACCGTGTTAGGACCAACAACCGTGTTAGTTAAGTTTTGGAGTACTCTTTAAAAAAAATTAAGGTTTTTTTCCTGCATCACCGTTTAACCCAACAACTGTGTCAGTTAGGTTTGGAGTACTCTTTTTAAAAAAATAAATAAAGGTTTTCTTAATGCTTCACCGTGTTAGGCCTAACAACCATATTAGTTTGCTAATGAAGTATTCTGTAAAAAAATATAAAGATTTTTCACGCATCACTATGTTAGGCCTAACAACCGTGTCAGGATATGTAGCCTAGTATTTAAAAAAAAAAATATAAAGGTTTTTTGACGCATCATCGTGATAGGTCCAACAACCGTGTCAGGGTATGTAATACTCTTTAAAAAAATATAAAGGTTTTTTTACGCATCACCGTGTTAGTTAAGTTATGGAGTACTCTTTAAAAAAATATAAAGTTTTTTCCATGCATAACAGTATTAGGCCCAACAACCGTGTCAGTTAGGTTATGGAGTACTCTTTTGAAAAAAATAAATAAAGGTTCTTTTAATGCATCACCGTGTTAGGCCTAACAACTATGTTAGTTAGCTTATGGAGTATTCTTTAAAAAAATATAAAGATTTATCACGCATCACTATGTTAGGCATGACAACCGTGTCAGTTAAGGTTTGGAAACTCTTTAAAAAAATAAAGGTTTTTTTCACACATCACAATCATAGGCCCAACAACCATATCAGTTAGGATATGTAGTATTCTTAAAAAAAATATAAAAGTTTTTTTACACATCACCGTGTTAGGCCTAATAACCGTGTCAGTTAATATACTGATCTGTAGATCAGTAAAACAATAAAAATACGTCTAAAATCAGTACAACACGGTACCGATTTTCGCCGGTAGCAATTTTGAGGTTATGTTGGTCACTTTTATTTTCGATTTTTATCGTACTTCTCCTGCTTTCATATTTTGGATTTTTGCTTTTGGGTACATAATAAAGCATTTTAGTAAGAAAAATATCGAAAACTCCAATAGATGCTGCACTGCATATTTACCATTTTTTCATATAATGTAATTACACAAATGTATATACTACCTTACAATTAAAGTATCCTAATAAAATTGTATATAATATATATATTCTGCACTCTGCTTTAAAAACATTGAATAGTCTTAAATGAAAAATACCAGATTGTGATTATTAGATGAAAATGTAACATTAAAAACAATAATTTTGCAATAAATAAAACATAGATTAAGATTTGTAAAATGGGATTAGATCTATGTCCATCTCAGGTGCCTAAATCTCATGTTCAGTAAACAGTAATTAAACCTAACTATAGTTAACAGATGTTACAAAACTAAAAACTGATAATTATTTTGGGCTGGGTAAGTAGTATAATGACGTTTTGTAAAACGGGAATAGGCCTATATGTATCTCTGATACATAAACCCTATACGTACCAAATTTCATCTCAATTGGTCTAGTGGTTAAAGCGTGATTGAATAACAAACAAACAAATAAACAAACACAAACTTTCAGAAATATAATATGAATTAGATATGATATTATTTAACGAATTTCATAAAATATAATTTATCGAAATTTATAGGATATTATTTAACGAAGATCTATTTTCATAGATTTTATTTTACGATTTTCATACAATCATATTTTGATAATTTTGTACAAATTTAGCGACTTTCATAGATCTTTTTTATTTTATTATTACGTAAGATCGTTTAAGATCAGCTAGTTTCGAACGATCTTAGGCTATTCAGTTGATTTCAAACGACCATTTTCAACGAATTCCTATAGAACATTTCAAAATATAACATCACCATCGTAATCAAAGTTAAAGTCTGCAAAAATTAACATTTTTCAACGTAATTTGAAAATTTAAAATGGTATTTTATGCTGATTTTATCTGTGATTACGATAACCTGGAAAAACAATTTTCAAAAAGTGCAAAATAAGAAAAGATATTTTAATGTAAAATAAATAGCGATTGTTTTTAGATAAAGTTTGAATGCAGTGTGTAGGCTATAGAGCTACAGCAGTTTAGCGTGATGTTATGTCGTACTATACTATGCGGATAGAACAAAACACAACCAACGTCCCCTCCCTATAGCCGTGTGTAGACAATGTGACACCTGGGGAATTAAGACACAATCATCATTTAATAGTCGTGCACGCATTGTGGGCGCAGCACGCTGCATTCAATATACGAAGTGACGTTTCACCAACCCACCGACCATTTTGTAAAGTGTAGCCCACATACTACAAGGGTTGATCAAATATAAACGAGACTGATTTTTTAAAAATTTATTGCTTACTTACAAATTATTCTTGATACAACTTATTTTTCTACATAGTCTCCCGCACGAGTAACACATTTTTCCCACCGGATTGGAAGTTTTTTAATTCCATCTTCGTAAAAAGTTCTCGGGCGTTCATTGAGCCATTGGAGCACGAAGGTCTCCACCGCAGAATCGTCTTCGAAACGCTGGCCTCCAAGCGCCTCTTTGAGTGGCCCAAACAGGTGATAGTCGCAGGGTGGTAAGTCTGGACTGTATGGGGGATGTTCCATTGGTTCCCAGCCAATTTGATCGAGTTTAAGCCTCGTAGCGTTCGCCGAATGTGGTCGGGCATTATCGTGAAGAAGAATGACGTTTCTCGCCGGTTTAGATTTCCTTTTCCTACGAAAAGACTGTTTTGCGGCCTCTAAAACATCGCAATAATATTGTACATTTATTGTGCGTCGTTGATGGAGGAAATCGACGTGAAAGGCGCCTTGATTGTCGAAAAATACAGTGGCCATTACCTTCCCGGCCGACGATCGTGATTTGGCCTTCAGGTTTTCTACTGCTTCCCGTCCTTCGGCGAATTCCTTGTGCCAAGCAAAAACGCGAGCTCTTGACAGGGTCCTGTCCCCGTATTGAGCCGTCAATCTACGAAAGATTTCAGTCGGATTGACCCCCTCCTTGGCCAAAAACTTAATAATAATTCTCTGCTCCACGGAAACGTGCACTTCACTCTCACTCATTGTATAGTTTTATACTGAAGGGTCCGAACGGAAATGTTGCCCGTCTACGCCCGTCCCAAACCTCCCAGGCTACCTGAAACCCCACCCTTTAGAGTTCAATGTCCAACGGAAAAGTTTTTAGAAAGTCAGTCTCGTTTATATTTGATCAACCCTCGTATGTAGATTTTAACGATGATCACGAAAATGAAATCAGTAAGATTAAAAAGTCATGATTTTTTCCAGATTTAAATAACCGCCATCTTTTTCAAGTCTGACTAAAATTTAAAATTAAGAACGTAATAGTACTAACTCACATACGCATGCGCTCGTGCGCGCGCGCGCACACACACACACTCGAAAAAATGTTACAAAAATTTGGAAAAAATATATAACAAACCTGGCAGCTGACAGGTTTAATTTTTGCATTTTCATTGTAGTTTAAATCTTTAAAGTGCTTTATGCAGATTTTAACCCTGATCATTATGACGTTTAAAAGATATTTTTTCAAGAAATATTACTGATGTTATTCGCTTTCGTTTATTTAAATTTCTTTAATGACTAATGTGTAATATTTTTTCTCGAATCAAATCAGTTTTTTGTGAAAACAGAACCGCGCTAGTTAGGAAACCTAATCAATCACCGAAATTCGTTTTGAAAATGGACACATTCGC
This sequence comes from Callitettix versicolor, assembly GCA_022606455.1. Classification (NCBI taxonomy): domain Eukaryota; kingdom Metazoa; phylum Arthropoda; class Insecta; order Hemiptera; family Cercopidae; genus Callitettix; species Callitettix versicolor. The sequence goes on from CM040187.1 coordinate 4,271,279, forward strand.
CTTAATACTAAGTAAGACCGATAGAACCATTGAGTGAACTAATTAATTGGTTTGCTTAATTAACTGAAAGCTGCAGTAATCAATGAAGCTGGTTATTAGAACTACCCCGTGAATAGAATATCCCTCCCATTCCAACCCTCTCTTCAAGGCTTAACTGAATAACTTGCAACCAGTACCGAAGTGTTTACTATTAGGCTATAGTTTAGTTAACTGATAATATGTTATGTTCCAGTTTAATTATATTACAGTTAAAGCAAATAGGATATTTATTGCAAACACGCGCACAGTAGAAATAGAATGTTGCACGCAGCTGTCTCGCGATCGTGATGAAAAGAAACTGACAATATTTAAAAACATCGCGTAAACGAATATTCTGATAAGTGTTCAGCTGAGATCCGATGGGAGTCACTAAAAGCAGCACATGATCTGCAGGAAAGTGGTGACAGTCCTCAACTTTGGGCCATGCTAGAATCATAGAAAAGATCAAGTACCAACGATAGGGTCGATTCCAGCGATAAGGACTGATGAGATGGTCAAACGACAAATGGTATCTATACCCATTGATGTCAAGATGATTTTTTAGGGGGGAAGATCGTGTGTTGGGGAAACTCTGGAGACCTCATATGGTATACTGATGACTCCAAGAAAAATATACGAACTGGTGCTGGGTGTACGGGCTGAGACACGGGTTGAAGGAACCCTGAGACAGCATGCAACAGGCTGAAGGCAGGATGAAGGAGAACCTAGTGGTTAGCTACAGGAAAAAAATCTTGTTCCTTTTACTAGGAAGAGGATCTTTTTTGTATGTAGGAGAGCTTAAGCTCTTTGGCAGCAACAATCCCTGTTGCGAACGAGGTAAAGTATGGTTTTGGTATTGGACGCCGAATTAACATTGGGCGCATCATGGGGAAAACCAACACATCATTTGTGGCAGTTAGAAGAAAGGTTGGCAAAACACGGGGGCTGAGACCAGACAAGATGAAGTACATCTATACTGGGATGGCTAGACCTATAGTGTGGTGTGGTGGTCTAATGTTAATTTCTAACTAAAATTCAGAGGCTGACCTGGCTGTGGTCTGAGGGTGCGCATGTACCATGGAAAAAACGTATCTAGGTTATGCAGGAAAAAACTACAGGACACATAATTCATTATTATGAGGCTCTTCCTAGTAGAAGGTTAAGGGTTTTTGATTTTTAGAATGGATTGTTGGGACTTACTAAGGGCACCAATCTGCTGAACTAGATTTAGTTGCACTATATGTCCACTAACCGCAATGCCTGAGATTGTATTTACTATTTTCTAATCTTAATCTTGATCCCCACCGCTATTCACGGTTGTCAGGGTTCGTGTTCGTATTTCTGATGATAAAAGATGATCCACCGATATAATTAAAAATTGCCCAATTGAAGAGATTTTTTAAGCCAAAAAGTGATTGCTCCATAATCATTAGTTCAGTTTCTGAGAAAAAAGGACATACGTATGTAAAGGTAATTAAAATGTCATACGTAAAAATACGGCTTGTTTAATATTAAAGATATTGATAGCTTCAAGAGCGTTTACTTAAATTTACCGCCCTCTGACGGAGTTAAACTAAATTTCGAAGCGGACAGTGGTAATTTTTGATAGCATGAATCCTATACGCCGGGTAAAGTAAAAATATAACAATATTTCATCCTGAAAAACTTTCTACATCCACAAACAAAAATAAAATGAAAATACTAAACCACAGTTTCCAGGTTTAGACAGTTTTAATCAAGGCAAGATTTTAGGAATGCAAAACATTGGCGACGCGGAATTAAAGCTCTACTAAAAGCAGCAGTCGATGTTATGATTATTAACAGAGATGATGAAGTTTGTACCAACACAATGGGCAATGCAAATGGATGAGTTTACTGTTTTTGTCCTCCTCCAGTTCGCGTTGACACAAGGAAAATTACAAATACAAGATCAGAAGCACGGCTTGGGGGCACATGTGGGGGGCGGGAGCGATTGCTGCCCCTTTGTTCACAGAAAACTCATTTCTGAAACGTTTTTAGTAATACTGTGTTTTTATCGTGTCGGAATATAACATGCTCTGAACTGTGGCTTTTTGTTCGTTCTAACTTCAGCAAAGTTAAAGATACAATTTATAATAAAGTTTTATTCGAGTGTTTTTAGAATCCAATACACGTCGTTGTCGATATTACAATGTATAATTTGTCTAATTTCAATTTGAAAAGAACATATTATAGCAGAAATCATAATTAAACCCAGAACTGGGACACTGAAATTCTGAGAGCTAGGTCACTTTCTGAAGTGTGTGTGTGTGTGTGCACGCGCGCGCGCGTATGTATTTTAGCTGTCTCACGTTTGGTCCGATTTGATTCAAACTTGGTAAAAAAGTCGATTTGCTATCAGCCTGGACAATACCGGCAAAATTCGTTCAACCTTTTCAAAATTGCAGCCATTCCGAATTTCACCACCGTAATCAGTGTGAAAACCTGCGTAAATTAACACGTGGCATTTTAAATGCACCTTAAAATTTTAAATTATGATAGATTAAAATTTAAAATAGGCTTAAGTAAAATAAATTGCTGCTCGAAATTCGCTTCCATCATGTCAGAGAGACAGTTGTGAACCGAGATTACTTTTATTAACTCTCGAGTCGTAATTTTCTTTTATTTCAGATTTGTTAAACCGACTTGTTTTATAATTCTTCATACACTCTATAGTTACAATCTGATAAACAGTTTTTGAAGAGTTATGACGATTTTTAAGTTTTTGGTCGGTACCTTCCAAAAGAGGCATTTTGAGAAGGGTTAACTAAAAGTGAGACTGACTATTCTGTGTATTTGTTTATTTATTACGCAATTTTGGCAAAACGTATTCACCGATTTTTTTAAAATTTGGTACGGATGTACCATGTATAAAGTCCGTACGAAGTATTGTAACATCTTTTTCTTATTTACTTCCGTTTCAAGATGGCGGACCTCATCATACGACGAGTACAGAACGCAGTTTTGGCTAAACGCATTAACTGATTTTGAAATTCGGTACTGTTAGCAATTAGAAATATTATTTTAATTATTAGTCTTAAAAATTGTAAAACTGGTACAGCCAAAGAATAATCATTAATGATAAAAACTAAGAAAAATTATGAAACTGCTAACATAATGCATGTTGTGATAAACAGCAAGGTATATAAAAGTTTAGATAAAAGCTTGGAGAAGACGTAGGTTGCGGTCAGTCGATTCTGGGAGAATCTGAGGGTCAGATGATTTTAGGGGGACGGAAAGGCGGACTGTACTTCAGGAAGAGGACATTACAGCCAGGCTGGATGGAGAGCAACAGATCGGCTGTCTACGGGGTAAGTAGACAGCTTTTGCATACACTTCTTCCCCTTCTCTACTTGGGTTAAACAAATTGGGGCACGAGTTTCCTGTGAGGATCTTGAAACATTATTTCGGGGGAACATTTTCATCGGATAATACAATAGTGTTTTTCCTGGGTTGTTATCATTTGTACTTGTAGCTGAAACAATATAAGTACAGTGTATTATAGGCCTAGTTGTATGTTTTAAAAGACATTGTTGAACCACCGATAATTGATTTCTTAAAGGACCCCGGGTAGGAGAGATCCCAAATTCCTAACAGTTCGAAGATGTCTTATAAAAAGTCCAAATGATGTATTTACTTTCTCTTAAAGACGACGGCCTCCGACAAGTACATAGGCCTACATTTTTTTTTTGCATTTTAAGGCGAAAAGCACATTGAGGCTATTATCGCCTCCCTAAATGTAAGTGTGAGTGTAAAGTGTTAAAGTCGTAAGTGTAGTGTTGTAAGTGTAAGTGTGTGTTAGACTCGGGTATCGCAAAAGGCGTCTAAATCCTCTCAATAGGTGCAGCTAGTCTACACCCCCTGCAGGGTGTACAGCTTTAATCAGTCACATTGACCGATTGTTGAAATTTAGTACCAAAGTATTTTGTGAAAAGCCAGAGTTCACTCCGTTCCTGATTCAACGTTGAGAGTATAGTGTCTGGTTATTTTCTCTAATACTGGCTTAACGGCAAAACCAATCATAATTTTGACAGCTTTATGGAGAAAGAGCATAAACTTTCCAATAAAGTTAGCCCAGTAACATTTTTCGTAAATACTACTATTATTGGTTAAATTGGCGGAAAGGTACGACCGCTGTTGTGTATATTAATTAAAAATATACTGCAAGATCTACTGTTCTTTGAACTACCAGTTTAAACAGATTTGTATAAATATTTAAAAATATTTTGTTTACCTTAAATATGTTTAAGTAAGATACAGTTACGGTGTAGGTAACGTAGGCTATTAATTACGGTAATACGTTAGTCGAATCAAGCCCACCGCATCTCTGTGGACCTTTGAGAAACTGTTTTCTTTGCCTTGTCACTGGTTTTAGCAGACCACACGTCACTAATACGTTACATGTTATACTAGCTAGTTAATTACAATAATTGTTTGTATTAAATTTATATTTTATAAAAGTTTAAAGTATGTATGTTTGTCCGTAATAATCATCTAAACAACTGCGAGAATTTTCATTAAATTTTGAATAGACGGATAACAGAAACAGACCTCTCTTACTTTCTGCAATCGATAAAAATAATATACTGACACTGTTTATAGCACAAATTGTTTTCTTCTTCTTCTACGTTTCACCCACTTTGGGGGACGATTGATCAATCAATGTTCAGTGTGTCGTGCTTTCCTGTCCGCCCAGTATTTCTTCATCCTTTCAGATCTTGCCGTCCTCTCTGCCTCAGAAATCCTATATGGTATTTTGGTCTTGACCCTGTCCTGGAACCTCTTCATTTTACCTTCGATTATACTCTTTGCGGATCTATCTGCAAGCATCTCTTCTGTAATTTGAAACTCTCGTAGGTCCCTCTCTATCTCCTTAAACCAGTTCAGTTTGGTTTTCTTATTGCGGAAAAAGTCGAAGATCCTTTTGTTATCCTTTTCAGGTCCATTCGTAGGATGTGACCATAGAAGTCAATCCTCCTTTTCTTTATTGTATGGGACATCTTTTCGGTCCTCCTATACAGGGTCTCATTACTAATATGCACAAGTTTATTATTATAGAATTTGGGACCTAGAATTTTCCGTAGAATTTTTCTTTCTTTGATCTCCAACTTTTCCATTGGTCCATAAGTCGTTCTGGACAACGTTTCCGCAGCGTAAAGGGCTTCAGGCTTGACTACAGTATTATAATGTCTTATCTTGGCATTCCAGGAGAGTGATTTTTTGTTATAGGTGTCTTTTGTGAGCTGGAAAGCTATTTCCATTTTGTTTCGTCTAGATTCCATGGCTTTCTTCTCTAGACCATTCCAGCTGATCCACTCTCCGAGGTACTTGAAATCCCTGACAATCTCCATTTTCTGTTCCCCCACTTTCAAATATTTTGGAGGATTCTTAATGTTACAAATTGTTTTATTATTATCATATATATATTTTTTTTCGTTAAACACAAAAAAAAATCTCGAGTCAACATCCCGTTTTCTCAGCATGTACTATTCGTACAAGTATAAATGAGGTATCTTTAGAAAGATTTTTATTTATTTTTATTTTATTTTATTTTTTTTTTTTTTTGTTTAACGTCAGACTATTGTGCACACTTGGGCTAATGCAGACGATGGGATGATTTATAGCGTATTAAAATGCCAAGCCCTCGCCGGGAATCGAACCCGGGTTCTCGGGGTGAAAAGCCCAGTACGCTACTAACTAGGCCACCGAGGCGGCTTTTTAACCATCTTCTGACATTATAAAATGATTTTGAGCTACAACTTACTGTTTGAGGAAAATTTTAACATAGCCCCTAAGACATTTTTAACTGTCACAGCAAAATGGCATCACGGATGCAAAAGCGCGGCATCACAAATCGGACAATATTTTGTATATTTTATAAAACTTAATTATTAATCACGAACAGACAATCCCATTACAAACGCCACTTTTTTGCATAACGTGCTTAGAACAATTTCAATATTTACTTAAAAGTCATTAAACGTATAAGTTATGTGGCACTACTGACAGTGCCCTATCCCTGTCGTAAAAGCCGGGACAAGCATTTCGAATACCAAACACATGTTTGGACACTGTTTTTACACAAATATATTTGTGATTTCAAAGAGCAGGATTGTATTTACCAAATGCCGTCTTTTCAAGGGTAACTAAATCAACTAACATGATTGTATCCGTTAAAGAAAATGAAATACAAAAAGTACAAGAAGATTACATTCTTACATCAAATATCGAGGTATTGTAATGCCCTGTAAAAAAGTCTATAAAAACATGTATATGTATTGAAATGTATATACTACAATGACTCATAAATGTATGACTTTTATTTCAAACCGATCGCTTTTCGATTTATTTTTTAAACACGTTTTCCCTTCCTTCCAACTACCGCCCTAACCCCTAACGGCTACTATTATTCAAAAGGCTGTGTTCACTTAAAACTTTTATAGTGCGAAATTTCCCACGAGCTTCCTGGTTATTATTATTTTGAAAAATGTATTAAACATTTTCTATTCACCTCTAATTATGTATTATACACATTTCACATAAATAGGTCTTTAATACAGTAAATTATTCATTCTTAACTTTTTGATACAGAACTTTAAAGTAATCACGTGACTGCTACATGTTCGACTTATAAGCTGAATAGTATTATCATAAACAATGTAAATTATTCATTCTTAACTTTTTGACAACTATTCACGTAACACATGCTACGGTATCGCGCGTCATTTAAAGTAATCACGTGACTGCTACATGTTCGACTTATAAGCTGAATAGTATTATCATAAACAATGTGAGAATGTTACTTTCAATAGAAACATTTATGCTCTCTTTCGTAATTTGTTAACACTATTTGAACTGTTTTTAGGTCATTCTACTAGATGATAGGATCAAATACTTTTCCGATTATTAGCTGTAGTTACCTGTACCATAAATAAATCGTGTCCAATTACAGTGTTTTGTTTTATTTAGGTTACTTTTATAATTTATTACGAATTATTTACATACAATGGAAGACTGTTTAAAAATGTAAGATAACATTTTTTTGAAGGTTAAAAAGATGACGGAGAAGGTGTGTGTGTGTGTGTGTGTGTGTGTGTGTGTGTGTGTGTGTGTGTGTGTGTGTGTGTGTGTGTGTGTGTGTGTGTGTGTGTGTGTGTGTGTGTGTATGTGTGTGTGTGTGTGTGTGTGTGTGTGTGTGTGTGTGTGTGTGTGTGTGTGTGTGTGTGTGTGTGTGTGTGTGTGTGTGTGTGTGTGTGTGTGTGTGTGTGTGTGTGTGTGTGTGTGTGTGTGTGTGTGTGTGTGTGTGTGTGTGTGTGTGTGTGTGTGTGTGTGTGTGTGTGTGTGTGTGTGTGTGTGTGTGTGTGTGTGTGTGTGTGTGTGTGTGTGTGTGTGTGTGTGTGTGTGTGTGTGTGTGTGTGTGTGTGTGTGTGTGTGTGTGTGTGTGTGTGTGTGTGTGTGTGTGTGTGTGTGTGTGTGTGTGTGTGTGTGTGTGTGTGTGTGTGTGTGTGTGTGTGTGTGTGTGTGTGTGTGTGTGTGTGTGTGTGTGTGTGTGTGTGTGTGTGTGTGTGTGTGTGTGTGTGTGTGTGTGTGTGTGTGTGTGTGTGTGTGTGTGTGTGTGTGTGTTAGTATGCTCACGTTCACAATTTTTTAAATCTATTTGTTTCAAACTTAGCACACTCGTAATCGACGTTATTTCACACTTTGAATTTTCGAAATTTTTGAAATTAAGAAATTCAATTTTATGGCGTCAGGATTCATTTTTTATTTTCAATTAAATTTGAAAATTTTAATATTGTTTACCAGAATGAAACCGAGTTTCAAAACGAAGGTGAAATGAAAAAAAATTACCTTTGGGCATTCTCTTCCATGTCAGCGAGACAGCTGCGTGCTGGAATTATTTTCTGATTTCAGTCGTCAGATCATAGTCAATTGCTTCGAAGTAGTAGTGGCATTCATTGTTCCAATACAGTTGTATATGAGCAGGCCGACAGAAATTTGCAGTGCCATCTATGGTCTGCCTGCATGAATTATTATGTTATTCATACATCATTCGAATGACGTATGAATATATAGTACATATATATATATATATATATATATATATATATATATATATATATATATAAAAATCTCAACTTTATTCATTGACTTTTAAATGATACCCTGCATATTAAAATATCATAATGAAGCACTTGCGTTCAGCTAGTATATCTATAAAAAAACCTATATTAGTATGTTTGATATGTTCGTATTTCAAAAGGATCAAAAACTTTTCTCTTTATAAATAAAATATAAAGTAATCAGCAGTATATAGGAAACTATAAAAACTATCATTAATGTTTATTCTGCCATTTTCAATCATGTGTGTTGATAGAAATGCCTACGTTTTATGGACAAATGTAAAGCTTAGTGTATATTTGGAAACCATTATTGTGTTTCCAAATATACAAATGATAAGAAATTTCCGAACGAAGCGAGGTCTTTGTTTCAACCCGACCTTTCAACATTTGGTTTGTGTTTGTTTTTTACGCAGTTTTGGCCACACGTATTGACCTATTGTTTTGGCATTTGTTAAGAAAGTACGTTGAATAAATCCCGAACTACCTCTGATATACGATGACGACTTTACGCAGTTTTGGACAAACGCATTGACCTATTGTTTTGGCATTTGTTAAGAAAGTACGTTGAATAAATCCCGAACTACCTCTGATATACGATGACGACTTTACGCAGTTTTGGCCAAACGCATTGACCGATTGTTTTGGCATTTGTTAAGAAAGTACGTTGAATAAATCCCGAACTACCTCTGATATACGATGACGACTTTACGCAGTTTTGGCCAAACACATTGACCGATTGTTTTGAAATTTGTTAAGAAAGTACGTTGAATAAATCCCAAACTACCTCTGATATACGATGACGACTTTACGCAGTTTTGGCCAAACACATTGACCGATTGTTTTGAAATTTGTTAAGAAAGTACGTTGAATAAATCCCAAACTACCTCTGATATACGATGACGACTTTACGCAGTTTTGGCCAAACGCATTGATCTATTGTTTTGGCATTTGTTAAGAAAGTACGTTGAATAAATCCCGAAATACCTCTAATATACGATGACGACTTTACGCAGTTTTGGCCACACGTATTGACCTATTGTTTTGGCATTTGTTAAGAAAGTACGTTGAATAAATCCCGAAATACCTCTGATATACGATGACGACTTTACGCAGTTTTGGCCAAACGCATTGACCTATTGTTTTGGCATTTGTTAAGAAAGTACGTTGAATAAATCCCGAACTACCTCTGATATACGATGACGACTTTACGCAGTTTTGGCCAAACGTATTGACCTATTGTTTTGGCATTTGTTAAGAAAGTACGTTGAATAAATCCCGAACTACCCTTGATATACGATGACGACTTACGCAGTTTTGGCCAAACGCATTGACCTATTGTTTTGGCATTTGTTAAAAAAGTACGTTGAATAAATCCCGAATTACCTCTGATATACGATGACGACTTTACGCAGTTTTGGCCAAACGCATTGACCGATTGTTTTGGCATTTGTTAAGAAAGTACGTTGAATAAATCCCGAAATACCTCTGATATACGATGACGACTTTACGCAGTTTTGGCCAAACGTATTGACCTATTGTTTTGGCATTTGTTAAGAAAGTACGTTGAATAAATCCCGAAATACCTCTGATATACGATGACGACTTTACGCAGTTTTGGCCACACGTATTGACCTATTGTTTTGGCATTTGTTAAGAAAGTACGTTGAATAAATCCCGAAATACCTCTGATATACGATGACGACTTTACGCAATTTTGGCCAAACGTATTGACCTATTGTTTTGGCATTTGTTAAGAAAGTACGTTGAATAAATCCCGAACTACCTCTGATATACGATGACGACTTTACGCAGTTTTGGCCAAACGCATTGGCCTATTGTTTTGGCATTTGTTAAGAAAGTACGTTGAATAAATCCCGAACTACCTCTGATATACGATGACGACTTTACGCAGTTTTGGCCAAACACATTGACCGATTGTTTTGGCATTTGTTAAGAAAGTACGTTGAATAAATCCCGAACTACCTCTGATATACGATGACGACTTACGCAGTTTTGGCCAAACACATTGACCGATTGTTTTGGCATTTGTTAAGAAAGTACGTTGAATAAATCTCGAACTACCTCTGATATACGATGACGACTTACGCAGTTTTGGCCAAACACATTGACCGATTGTTTTGGCATTTGTTAAGAAAGTACGTTGAATAAATCTTGAACTACCTCTGATATACGATGACGACTTACGCAGTTTTGGCCAAACACATTGACCGATTGTTTTGGCATTTGTTAAGAAAGTACGTTGAATAAATCCCGAACTACCTCTGATATACGATGACGACTTTACGCAGTTTTGGCCAAAAACTTTGACCGATTGTTTTGACATTTGTTAAGAAAGTACGTTGAATAAATCCCGAACTACCTCTGATATACGATGACGACTTACGCAGTTTTGGCCAAACGCATTGACCGATTGTTTTGGCATTTGTTAAGAAAGTACGTTAAATAAATCCCGAACTACCTCTGATATACGATGACGACTTTACGCAGTTTTGGCCAAACACATTGACCGATTGTTTTGGCATTTGTTAAGAAAGTACGTTGAATAAATCCCGAACTACCTCTGATATACGATGACGCCTTTACGCAGTTTTGGCCAAACACATTGACCGATTGTTTTGGCATTTGTTAAGAAAGTACGTTGAATAAATCCCAAACTACCTCTGATATACGATGACGACTTTACGCAGTTTTGGACAAATGCATTGACCGATTGTTTTGAAATTTGGTACGAAATTACCTTTTGTATATATAAAGCCCCGAAAGACGTATATATAAGATTGTTCTCATTCCTTCCCGTTTCAAGATGGTGGCCTGTGATTCAACGTTGAGAGTGTAGTTGCTAGTTATTTCCTGTAATAATAATGGCTAAACGGCAAAACCTATCATAATTTTGACCGCTTAGTGGAGAAAAAGCATAAAATTTACAATAAGGTTGGTCCAGTAACATTCTTCGTAAATATTACGGTTTTTGGTTAAATTGGCAGTAATAACTCAGAGAAGTTATATTTTCCCATTCACTTCCTTTTCAAGATGGCGGTCTCTGATTTACAATAACGAGTATAGGCAGTTTTAATTAAACATATTAACCTATTGTTTTGAAATTTGGTACGAAGATATCTTGTAACAAAATTGTTTCCTACTCACTTCCGCCTTAAGATGGCGGCTTCTGATTTAACGATGTTGAGTTCGCAATTTTAATGAAACACACTGCCTATTGTTTTGAAATTTTGTACGATGGTACTTCGTATTAAGACCGAAAGACTATGTGTACAATTTTTGCCATTCACTTCCGTGTCAAGATCGCGGGCTCAGATTCAACGTTGAAAGTGTAGTAGTTGGTTATTTCCTTTAACGGCTGAACGGCAAAACCTATCACAATTTTGACCGCTTCATGGAGAAAGAACATAGAATTTCTAATAAATATAGTTTAATAATATTTTTGTAAATATAACGGTTACTGATTAAACTGGCGGTAAACCTTTACGAACCCTGTTGTGGAGCGCTCTGCATATTAAATTTAATATACTGCGATGTCTACTGTTCTTTGAATTACGACTACTTAGAAATATTCGATAATTTCGACATTTATTTCCCGGAATTGAATTAAGTTTACATGTACACAAACAAAGAGTACAACCTACATTATTTGTACGTTGTTGTCCATGGAAAATTAACTATTGTACGCAAGCGAAAGCTTTATTCTTTAGATAACACTATGATTGGGCACCGATATCGATTCTAATACGATGTCGAATTAACAATCTGTCAATTGACCATCAAACTGACAATCTGCCAGCAGAACCATAGGCAATGAATATAAACAAACTAAAATGATGAAATTTATGAGAGATATGTGAGCGCTCGCTGCTAGTGGCATCTTGCGGCAGAGTGTTCAACTACAGTTAAATAAATAATAGTACTGTCTATTTTCTCAAACGTCTCCACTCGTGCTTGCAGTTTGCAGCGTTCGTATCGGCAGATAATCTAATTATTTGGAACTTAGCCGATATTAACGAGATACTTTTTATAATGGTGGCTGTACATTTATATTTAATGCCATGATGGAATGTTGTAGTTTAATTAATTTTCATTGTTAAATAATAGGCCTACATGAAATAAAAATTTGGCATTCATTTTACAACTGAAGTACCACTCTTGCTTTATATTTATTTAACAGAAACTAAATACTGTTTTTATAATTGCTGTAGATAATTAAAACGTTAAAGGGGTTTTGAAATAAAACGGTACAAGTTTAATTAAATTAAAATAACAATTCAGAGCATTTTGTATTGATGCATTCGTTAATAGCGTATTTAAAAATTTTAAGTATTTTTACAGAAAATATATATTTTAAATAATCGCGAACGCAACTGTCTCGCTGACGTGTGTAACTGTCTTTCCAAAAGTAATTATTCGTCTTTTCGAAAATGTTCAAAAATGTTTCTGACAAAAATTTAAAAATTTAAAAGAGTTGATATGACCGCCATTTTGAAACTGTTGAACGAATTTTGCTGGTTAACAAACTTGTGCAAGCTAGTACTAAAGTAAATTGTCGTGCCCAGTTTAAATTAAATCGGACTAAATTTGCGAATTTTAACAATTCCTCAAAAAATGATTTAGAGGTCACCGCACTTCAAGATCCCGGGTCTGCGTCTTAACATGATGGCTGCCAAAATTGCTCATTTTCAATTGGAATTCACTAATAATCGCGGTACGTAGCTCTCTCGCTGATGGAAGCGAATTTACAAAAATATATTTTGTTCAACTTATGCGTTTTGAAAATCTGATTTCACCATAATTATCAACATTAAAATCTGTATATATTCATCATCATCCTTGGCACTATAATACATTTTTGTCTGGTCCCCCTCCCAGCAACCCCTGATATTAAATGCCCTGGCATCTGGCCTACCCCCGGCGAAATCTTATATACTTCACTATGTCAGGACTTTGCATTGTATCTGATTCTCCATAAACCCTCATCCTTCACCGAACCAAAAATTTCTCTCAGTAACACCAGCAGTTGTAACACCAAACCTTTCTAACACCAGCAGTTGTAACACCAAACCTTTCTAACACCAGCAGTTGTAACACCAAACCTTTCTAACACCAGCAGTTGTAACACCAAACCTTTCTAACACCAGCAGTTGTAACACCAAACCTTTCTAACTAACACCAGCAGTTGTAACACCAAACCTTTCTAACACCAGCAGTTGTAACACCAAACCTTTCTAACACCAGCACCAAACCTTGTAACACCAGCAGTTGTAACACCAAACCTTTCTAACACCAGCAGTTGTAACACAAACCTTTCTAACACCAGCAGTTGTAACACCAAACCTTTCTAACACCAGCAGTTGTAACACCAAACCTTTCTAACACCAGCAGTTGTAACACAAAACACCAGCAGTTGTAACTAACACCAGCAGTTGTAACACCAAAACCTTTCTAACACCTTGTAACACCAAACCTTTCTAACACCAGCAGTTGTAACACCAAACCTTTCTTGTAACACCAGCAGTTGTAACACCAAACCTTTCTAACACCAGCAGTTGTAACACCAAACCTTTCTAACACCAGCAGTTGTAACACCAAACCTTTCTAACACCAGCAGTTGTAACACCAAACCTTTCTAACACCAGCAGTTGTAACACCAAACCTTTCTAACACCAGCAGTTGTAACACCAAACCTTTCTAACACCAGCAGTTGTAACACCAAACCTTTCTAACACCAGCAGTTGTTGTAACACCAAACCTTTCTAACACCAGCAGTTGTAACACCAAACCTTTCTAACACCAGCAGTTGTAACACCAAACCTTTCTAACACCAGCAGTTGTAACACCAAACCTTTCTAACACCAGCAGTTGTAACACCAAACCTTTCTAACACCAGCAGTTGTAACACCAAACCTTTCTAACACCAGCAGTTGTAACACCAAACCTTTCTCTAACACCAGCAGTTGTAACACCAAACCTTTCTAACACCAGCAGTTGTAACACCAAACCTTTCTAACACCAGCAGTTGTAACACCAAACCTTTCTAACACCAGCAGTTGTAACACCAAACCTTTCTAACACCAGCAGTTGTAACAACCAAACCCAAACCTTTCTAACACCAGCAGCAGTAACACCAAACCTTTCTAACACCAGCAGTTGTAACACCAAACCTTTCTAACACCAGCAGTTGTAACACCAAACCTTTCTAACACCAGCAGTTGTAACACCAAACCTTTCTAACACCAGCAGTTGTAACACCAAACCTTTCTAACACCAGCAGTTGTAACACCAAACCTTTCTAACACCAGCAGTTGTAACACCAAACCTTTCTAACACCAGCAGTTGTAACACCAAACCTTTCTAACACCAGCAGTTGTAACACCAAACCTTTCTAACACCAGCAGTTGTAACACCAAACCTTTCTAACACCAGCAGTTGTAACACCAAACCTTTCTAACACCAGCAGTTGTAACACCAAACCTTTCTAACACCAGCAGTTGTAACACCAAACCTTTCTAACACCAGCAGTTGTAACACCAAACCTTTCTAACACCAGCAGTTGTAACACCAAACCTTTCTAACACCAGCAGTTGTAACACCAAACCTTTCTAACACCAGCAGTTGTAACACCAAACCTTTCTAACACCAGCAGTTGTAACACCAAACCTTTCTAACACCAGCAGTTGTAACACCAAACCTTTCTAACACCAGCAGTTGTAACACCAAACCTTTCTAACACCAGCAGTTGTAACACCAAACCTTTCTAACACCAGCAGTTGTAACACCAAACCTTTCTAACACCAGCAGTTGTAACACCAAACCTTTCTAACACCAGCAGTTGTAACACCAAACCTTTCTAACACCAGCAGTTGTAACACCAAACCTTTCTAACACCAGCAGTTGTAACACCAAACCTTTCTAACACCAGCAGTTGTAACACCAAACCTTTCTAACACCAGCAGTTGTAACACCAAACCTTTCTAACACCAGCAGTTGTAACACCAAACCTTTCTAACACCAGCAGTTGTAACACCAAACCTTTCTAACACCAGCAGTTGTAACACCAAACCTTTCTAACACCAGCAGTTTGTAACACCAAACCTTTCTAACACCAGCAGTTGTAACACCAAACCTTTCTAACACCAGCAGTTGTAACACCAAACCTTTCTAACACCAGCAGTTGTAACACCAAACCTTTCTAACACCAGCAGTTGTAACACCAAACCTTTCTAACACCAGCAGTTGTAACACCAAACCTTTCTAACACCAGCAGTTGTAACACCAAACCTTTCTAACACCAGCAGTTGTAACACCAAACCTTTCTAACACCAGCAGTTGTAACAGCAAACCTTTCTAACACCAGCAGCTGTAACACCAAACCTTTCTAACACCAGCAGTTGTAACACCAAACCTTTCTAACACCAGCAGTTGTAACACCAAACCTTTCTAACACCAGCAGTTGTAACACCAAACCTTTCTAACACCAGCAGTTGTAACACCAAACCTTTCTAACACCAGCAGTTGTAACACCAAACCTTTCTAACACCAGCAGTTGTAACACCAAACCTTTCTAACACCAGCAGTTGTAACACCAAACCTTTCTAACACCAGCAGTTGTAATACCAAACCTTTCTAACACCAGCAGTTGTGTTTCAATTGTCTTTGTCATAGTCCACGTTTCCACACTCTAAACAAGCACTGGGCGTAGTGCAATAGTAACTAAGTGACTTTTCATGTATCTCTGCAAGCCACAATAGCATGTGTGCCTTACTTCCTCGCTTAGATCATTGTCTTGAGTCACACTGATCCCAGATATTTAAATTGCTGGAATGATTCTGTATTGTGTTGCCCAATCTTAACAAGTTAGTCCTTACACTTACTGCCACAATCTGTATCCTTAATCTACAGACTAAAATATTAATATAGCATTTTAAAAGTTAAATATTTAAGATATTTAATATTTTAAGTTTAAAATATTATCATTTTTAAATTACATTAAAAATACGAAAATTAACCCGATCGAGGCCACATACATTCCGAATGAAATTTGAAAATTTGAAATGCCAATTTACGCTTTTTTAACGCCCATTATAATGAAATATGATTTTTTTAAATGAGTACGATAAACTTAAAATTATAAATTATTAGTATAAATTAAAGATTACACATTAAATATTATACATTAAAGATTTGAAGTAAATGACATTTTTTTACTGTTTATAGGATTTTTATGGGTAACAAACTTGTCCAACGCGCGCGCACACACACACACACACACACACACACACACACACACACACACACACACACACATATATATATATATATATATATATATATATATATATATATATATATATATATATATATATATATATATATATATATAGCCGCCTCAGTGGCCTAGTTGATAGCGTGCTGGGCCACCCCAAGGACCCAGGTTCGATTCCCGGCCAGGGCTTGGGATTTTCATACGCTATAAATCATCCCATCGTCTGCATTAGCCCAAGTGTGCACAATAGTCGGACGTTAAACACAAAAAAAAAATATTTATATATATATATATATATATATATATATATATTTATATTATATATATAATTTATATTAATATATATATATATATAATCTCAATACAATATTCGTCAAAAAATTCGAGATATGATTGTACGTACAAAAATTAAAAAAATATTTCTTATGCATTTATGTCATAAAATAATCCCATATTTTAGATCCTTGATAGATTCTAATGGGGAATACACAATAATTGGGGACGACTATCTAGAAGTCCTACATAGGGAACAATTTCCCGACTTTCCGAATGTAGGAAGGGAGCGAGTGTTAGATATTCCCTATAGAAAACTTAGTAAGGGAGACTGGAGTATAGCAAACCAAATTGTGGACTTGGATAAGATAAAATGGGCTATAAATACCTTTAACCCATTCAAATCACCAGGTCCTGACGGAATATTTCCGGTTCTTTTGCAGCAAGGAGGAGATTCTATTGCTCTTATCCTGTGCAGATTGTACTGGCCAGCATAGTTTCCAGATATGTATCCCTGGAGTGGGAAGCGGCACGTGGAATGGAATATTTATTCCTAAGCCGGCGCGAGCATCATATGTTGACCCTAGTAGACCTATCAGTCTGACTTCGTTCATATTGACGGCATTAGAGAAACTGGTAGAGAGACAAGTTAGAGGGATCTTCCTCTGTATGCTAGTCAATTTGACTACCAATTACGAAAGGCTGTGAGAGTGCCCTTCATAGTTTGGTTCACAGATTGGAAGGGACTCGAGAGTCCAAAGAATATGCCCTCTGTGTCTTCCTAGACATTGAGGGGGCTTTTGACAATGCCTCCTATTCTTCGATGTTTCATGTCCTGTCGTGATGCGGGATTAATAATACAGTGTATTACAGTGGGGGACATGCTAATAGGGAGGAAAGTTGTGGCTAAAGCCGTAGGAGAAAAGGTGGAGGTGCAGGTTGTCAGAGGCTGTCTGCAGGTAGAAGTTTTGTCACCTCTCTTACGAAACCTGCTGATACTTAACTATTCCACTCTTCGGAGGAATGCTATACGCAAAGATATACGGATATGCATATGATGTGGTGGTGCTTATCTGGGGTAGGCGAGGTAATACAGTGGAGGATCTCAAGAAGACAGCCATATTACTAGTGGAAAACTGATGTCAGGAGATCCTAGGGGTTAAACAACTCTTGTTCGTCTTTCTAGGTAGAGGATCACCACGTATTTAGGAGGGCTTAACCTCTTTCGAGAGACAATTCCTGGTGCTAACGAGGTGAAATATATGTTTGGTATTGGACACCAAATTAACCTGGAGTGCTCACCTTGGGCGCATCATTGGGAAAGCCAACATGGGGGCTGACACCAGGCATAATGAAGTACATCCATCTATACTGGAATCATCAGGTGTATGGTGTGCTATCGTGGTGTGGTGTGGTGAACTAAGGCTGAGCAGATGGGGTGAGGGCAGAAAGTCTCTAACTAAATTTCAGAGACTGGCCTGGCTCCATGTTCAGGACACCAACAGCGGCTAATTAGATCGTTCTTGGGTTCCCCCCCCCCATTAAGATTTACGTCATGAGGGAGGCACGTAAAATAGTATATAGACTGCAGGTGGATAGTGTCTGGCTATGCTCAACTTTGGGACATACTAGAATTGCAGAAAAGATCAGTGACCCAATTCTAATTATGGGGATTGATCACATGGTCTCTAGACCCTTTAATGTCACGTTGATGTTTGAGGGTGGAGATCCTGTGCTGAGAAAATCTGGAAACAGTATGGTATACAGATGGCTCTAAGACAAAGACAGGCACTGGTGCAGGGGTGAATGGTCTGAACAAAGTTATTACTCTGGAACATCATGCAACAGTATTATAGGATGAAGTAATGGACATTAATTACTGTGTTCAGGAGAACTTGAACCGGCCCTTCAAGAAATCTCAAATTCATATACCAGGATAGGTAAGTGCCATGGATTTTTTTTTATTATTAAAGCGAAAAGCACATTAAGGTTATTATCGCCTAAAAAAACTACTAACGAAACAAAAGGAACGAAAAGGAAGATAAACCTTGACATTACTAAAAACTAGATAACATTTATAACAAGAATAAATAATTTAAAATCAAAACAATATAAAGTTGGACTGTAAAGTGGTCCTATTCAAACAGAAAGATAATAAGCATTATGAAACACAATAAAATTACCTAAAACTAGTTAACAAGAATATAAACTATAAAAAAAATATATAAATACTAAGGAAGAAATTAAATTAAATATATTGATATATATGCAAGCTCCTTAGGAAGGCCAAAACGCGATCAATTATTGATGAATCGTCCCACAAGATGACCTGCATACAGTTTCCAAATCCATATATTTTAAGCATTTTTTAAAAATAATCACAGTCTGAGAGAATGTGTTTGACTGTGATGGTTTCTCCACAGAATTGACATGTAGGTGGCTTCCTGTGTCCCATTAGAAAAGCATGTGTCAGCAACGAATGACCAATGCGGAGGCGTGTAACAACAACCTCTTCCCTACGACTTATTCTTACAGACGACCCCCAAGGACGTACAGTATGTTTAATTAACCTCAATTTGTTACTGTCCAAGGCTGTCCATTCATCTTCCCAATACTTTCGAATTAGTTGTTTTACTTTGCAAAGGTAATCTGAACAAAATGCACGGTGAGTGCTTGGCGGCAGCAAAGTTGCTTCCTTTGCTGCAATATCCGCTCTAATGTTTGCAATTATCCTACAGTGGCCAGGTATCCAGCAAAATGTTACTCCAACACCTCGTAGTTCAAGGCTGCGAATACAGCACAAAATATCTTGAACTAGAGGATTTAGCGAATACATATCCTGGATAGCCTGGAGTGCACTTTTCGAATCGGAACACACAAGATAATGAGCAGAATTGGATACAAAGGTGTTCAAAGCCATCAAGATAGAAAACAGTTCAGCAATAAAGACACTACAAATTGAGGGTAATCCATACTTACGCGTTTGCCCTAATGTGTAAAATGCACAACTGACTTTATCCTCAAGTTTTGAATCATCTGTAAAAATAATTTCACTAGATGGGTTAGAATTAAGAATATGAAGGAACTCCTGACGATAAACTACGTCAGGAGTGTTGTATTTTACGTAAGAAGATTGTGATCAATCAACTGTTGGCATGGTAATAGTTCATGGAGGAATAAAACATTGGGACCTTATAAACATAGGGGGCAGTTCAATATCTAAGTCATCAAAAACACGGGAAGTTCTAATACCAAGCGGAGCAGTAGCATTCGGTCGAGTTTCATGCTGTTGCAGCAATTGATTTTTGAAAACTGTATTAAAAGCAGGGTATTAAAATTCAGGGTTTGGATGATAAATTGCTTACATAAGCTAACTGTAGTCTCTGTCTCCGTCGAGAGAGTGAAGGTTCCCCAGCCCCAACTAGAATGTTCACTCGTTGTTTTCTGCCCCCAATGTTTTATTCCTCCATGGACTATTAACATGCCAACAGTCGATTTATCACTATCTTCTTACGTAAAATACAACACCCGTGACGTAGTGTATCGTCAGGAGTTCGTTGATGTTCTTAATTCCAACCTATCTAGTGAAATTATTTTTACAGATGCTTCAAAACTTAAGGATAAAGTCGGTTGTGCATTTTACACATTAGGGCAAACATGTAAGTATGGATTACCCTCAATTTGTAGTGTCTTTACTGCTGAACTGTTTTCTATCTTCATGGCTTTGAACACCGTTGAATCCAAATCTGCTCATTATCTTGAGTGTTCCAATTCACAACAGGACTAGAACGGAAGGCTCCAGAAACAAGTCGTATTGCAGAGTGATGGACTGGCTCTAATTTCTTTAATACGGATTGTCGTGCAGATACATAATCGTGCGTAGTATACAATGCTGCCATAATCAATACGCGCACGAATTAGCGCACGGTAAAACACCAGCATACAAGTTCTATCAGCGCCCCATCGAGAACCACTAAAAACCCTCAACATATCGAGAATTTTGTTACATCGTAACTTTAAATCACGCAAATGAGGGTTCCATGAAAGTCTTTGGTCGAATATTAATTCCAAAAATCGAACAGTTGGAGTGGTCCGAAGCTCTGTACCATCGAGAAATATTGAAGAGTTCGGATCTGTTGACGACGATACATTGAGTTTTAGCAGCAGAAAATTTAAACCGAGTAGAATTCGTCCATGACTGCAATCTATTTACTGCAAGCTGAAGTGTTCTTTCAGCTATGGCCAAACTTCTAGCACCTACATAAATTGCAAAGTCATCCACAAATAGAGAACAGCGAACAGGAGACCGCACATTAGTAGTTATACTATTGATAGCAACAGCAAACAAGGTCACACTAAGTACACTTCCCTGCGGGACTCCATTCTCTAACCGAAAACGATCTGACAATGTAGATCCAAGGCGCACTCTGAAATACCTGTTTGAGAGAAAGTTTTTAATAAAAGCAAGTATATTACCTTGTATACCCCATGATTTTAATGTATACTAAATACATTAAAATCATGGGGTATACAAGGTAATATACTTCTTCATTCCTCTTCTCCAAGGTATTCCTCTTCTCCAAGCTATATCATATGCCTTCTCTAGGTCGAAGAATATTGCAACAAGTGTTTGATGCAACAGAAAGGTATTTTGGATTGCAGATTCTAATAATACTAACTGATCAATGGAAGATCGCCCTTGCCTAAAACCGCACTGGTCCTTAGAGAGTATATTATTATTTTCTAAATGCCAAACGAGACGGCGATTTACCATTTTCTCCACCAGCTTGAATAACACACTGGTAAGAGAAATAGGACGGCAGCTGTCTGGATCAGTTTTATCTTTACCTGGCTTAAGAATAGGAATCACTGTTGCTTTCAACCAGGCATCAGGAAAGAGTGTTCCTCAAACATACGATTTTATATCTTCAGGAGGGAAATCCTCCCTGATGCTAAAAGATTTTTAATCATGGAATATACAAAGTTATCAGGGCGTGGTGCTGAATCTGAAGAGGATGACAGTGCAGATTCCAGCTCTTCTACTGAGAAGGGCGCGTTCAAAGGAGAAACAGATGTACCAACGACGAATGGCATTGCTTCTTGGGTATTTTTGAAAAGACGAATACTATAGGAAGTAGAAGAAGAGTAATCTGCGAAATATAAACCTAATGTATTAACAATATCTCGAGGATCAAAACTTATTACTCCATTCCGTTGTTTGATGCCCATCAAGGGAGTTGATGGAGATGAACCAGAAACGGAACGGAGTTTCTTCCAAACAGTTGATACTGGTGTTGTTCTTGATATTATGTTAATATACTTGGTCCAAGAATTCTTTCTACTTTGTCTAAATATTCTATAAGCTCTAGTTCGGAGAATTTTATATCTCTCAAGATTTTCATTCGTCAGTCGTCTGTTCAACCTTCTTAGAGCTTGTCTACGTAAAAGCAAGGTATGCTTACAGTCTTCAGTCCACCAAGGAACGGGCGGACGAGATTGATGAGTCGAGATTTGAGGAATAGTTTTATGTGCTACATCTAAAATATTTTCAGTTAAAGTTTGTACTATTTCATCAATGGAGTTAAAATTTTTAATGTCAGGTGATACAAATTGCTCTGTGAAATCCACCCATTGTGCCTTTTGTAGAATCCATCGCGGAGGGCGTTGATTCGGACGGGGGAATGTACAAAATGAAACATTAATCGAAGTATGATCGCTGCCGTAAAAATCAGACATCGCCGACCATTCGAACTTCGTTGCCAAAATTGGTCAGCAAAAGGTCAAATCAACGACTGTCCAACCACCTGTAGAATACGATAAGTGTGTTGGGGAACCATTTTTTAAAAGACATAGATCCAATGTAGTCCTTATATTGTCAATTCGGTTTCCTCATGAGTTACAGGTAGTAGAGCCCGACGATGTGTGGTGAGCATTAAAATCATCCATCAATAGAAAGGGGACTGATAATTGAATTAATAAGTTAACAAGGTCGTTGTTTTGGAAGGCATAGCTAGGCGGTAAATAAATGCAACATATGGTAAGTTTAAATGGTACGGTAGTCTGAACAGCGACAGCTTGTAAAGGAGTTATTATGTCTACAGGAACCGCATCAATAGAGTAACGAACGAGTATGGCTACCCCCCTTTTGCTCGATCTTCCGTTATGAAGTCGGCCCTCACAACAAAATACCGTCTTAAATTGAAAGAGTGCGATTGGTGAAAGTGCGTCTCTTGAAGGCAAATGAATAATGGAGACTCTTACAAGAATTTTAAAATCTTCAATATGACTTTTGGCTCCGTCAATGTTCCATTGTATCACATTGTTGTAAATGGAAGGCGCTGACATTGAAAATTAATAATTTAGTATATGATAGGATTCATATTTTCAATAGAGCATACTTTAGTTTGGTCAGAATCAACAGACACAGAGTCACAACTGTGACTATAGTCAAACTCTGATGATTTTTTGGTTTTGTTTACAGGAGGTTTTAGTAGAACATCCTTTAGTTTTTTCAGTTTTCTTTACAGGATTGTTTACTGTGGCAGAATTTTTATTTTTAGGTCCAACTATCGGTGGACAAGTGTTTGATTTTTTTAAAGAAATACTCTAGACCCGGAGTGGTTTTCTTGTTAACGGGCCTTAGTACTTGCGACGTTGTCATTAGAGGTTTCGTCACTGGAGATTTAGACTCTTTACATAAACTAGACCCACAAGTTACTTTGAAAGCAATGAAGGACCTTTCTTACCAACCGGAACCGAAATAGGTGTCACATTGGAGGATAACAGAGTTAACAATTGAGCTACTTGATCCGTCAAAACTTTGACAGTTTTGGTTAGCTCATCACAATTCACACAAGATGACATTTTTGGATTGGATGTGACAGCTACAAATGATTTCCCATTCAGATCAGACATGTAGCTTTTGTGAACTTTCTTGGCTTCGGAGAAGGAAACCTTATCTTTGGCCATTATAGATAAAATTGACTTTTCTTCTTGGAACTTGGGGCAGTTTGGAGATCGGGCAGGATGACCACCGCCACAGTTCACACAATACGGGCTAACCTGACAACTTTCACCACTATGACCCGCAATACCACAAACCTCGGGCTTCGAGTACGAGGAACTCATACGACTAAAACCTTGACATCTAAAACGCCTTGGGTTCGGAACATAAGGCCTGAGCGACAGCCTTTGGTATCCGGCATAGGTATACTCGGGTACAGTGGGTTTTCCAAATGTAAGGATCCAAATGTAAGGAAAATGTGGGAACCTTTTTGCCCCTTATCTAATCGCATTATTCGATTTACTTCAATTACTCCGTCCGAAGCCAGCTCCGTCTTTATTTCATGTGAGATCTTTATCAACGTGAAGAAGATCTCTTCATGTTATGACACCCCTTGCAAAATTCAAGGTTCTGTGGGGTTCCACAGATACCCTGACATTTTCAAAGAAAGAAGCCATTTTCAGCAGCGACTGGGTCTGCTTGTCGCTGTGAGTTTGAACAAGTAAAGTCCCGTTTTGAAATTTCTTGATTGAAACTACGGGAACTGCTTTTTCAATGATGGCCTTATTAATTACAAAAGGTGAGACTTTCGCAAGATCAGCTCCTTCAGTTGAATTTTTAAAGACAAGATATCTTGGAGAAGGTAATATAAAGCTACCTCCTTCTTGTACTTTCGGATTACTAAGTAAATCTCCAACATTATTTATACTAATGTCACTACAAATAGACTCGTTTGACACTTGTCACACGATGCCTCTTTAAACTCGCTTTGGCGTTTTGAATTTTGTATCCATAGTGTTATTTGCCGAGCGATTCATTTACGAAGATTTTTCGAACAAGTGGTACAGGGTGCACCCAAACGTCACCAGTAGCCCAGGAGACTCGAACTAAAGCGAGAATCCCCAATGGGGAGGATCTCCAATATCCTGGAGCCGAAATACATGTCTTCAGCACTCCAGAATCTTAGGAATAGGTTGCGGTACAAAGTTACGGTTCCCCAAACCCAAGTACCACTGGCAGCCGCCCTCTATATACTCACAGAATGCAACCATTTGTTTCGATAGACTCAGCTATGGCCTTCGACACCCATAACTCAACATTCATGTGGCTTGCCAAGTGCCTATAGGCTGCTCGGTCCCAAAACTTGTCCCATCAGAGGCCCTCGGCAGTGCTATGCACACATCAGGTTCCGTATACTTGGCCCTGCCAAAGGAAACCAAGCAGTATTCCCACTCCCAGACATAACGGAACAAGAACAGCAAATCCCTGAATTTAGGTGTGAGTGTAAGGTGTTAAAGTCGCTAAGAGTAGTGTTGTAAGTGTAAGTGTGTGTTAGAGTCGGGTGCCGCGAGGTTCGTCTAGGTCCTCTCAATAGGTGCAGCTAGTCTGCACCCCCTGCGGGTTTGTGAGTGTCAGCGTGTGTGTGTTGAGTGAGAGTGGTATGAGCTAGAGGTATGGTGGGATCGCTAAGCCCATCAGCTGCCTCCGCCGGCATGTACCATGGATAAACCATGTGTAGGTTGTGCAGGAAAGAAAAGACTGCAGGACACATAATCAATTATAGTGAGGCTCTTGCTAGTAGGAGACTAGGGATTTTGTTTCCCATGACCCTAGGGATCTTCAGCAGAATGAGCTAGTCAGTGGATTGTTGGACCTTACTAAGGGCATCAATCTGCTAAACTAGTACTCAAGAGGTTTAGTTGCACAATAGGTCTGTTGATCGCATTGTTATAAAAAAACTTAGTTTTTACACAGGTGATCCCATCTAATGTCATAAAAAACTTAGTTTTTTACACAGGTGATCCCATCTAATGTCATAAAAAACTTAGTTTTTTACACAGGTGATCCCATCTAATGTCATAAAAAACTTAGTTTTTTACACAGGTGATCCCATCTAATGTCATAAAAAACTTAGTTTTTTACACAGGTGATCCCATCTAATGTCATAAAAAACTTAGTTTTCCGCTTGTCTGTATGTTTTTTTAAATATTACTCAATAACCGTTTTAGACTACACAAATGAAATTTCATACATATTTTTACGTTAACAAGACAAAATAAGGAAAACCATTGGAAAAATGTTAATTTTTAAAACGGCGGCAGTTTAAATTTTTTTAATGAAAATAACATAAAATCGAAGAATTTACAAAATATTTCGAAAAACAACTTTTGTTTTTTTTTTTACAAATCTAATAAGGTTTGTTTAAAAATAATCGGTTTGTAAAACAACGGAACAATGTTATGAAATATTATTTGATTTTTACTCTAATACTAAAAGCATTACTGCAGACTTAGTATATAGGATATTTTGTTAGTTTTAAAATAAATGATTGTTTGCCAAAATAATACCTGATGTTATATTCAATAAACAAAGCACTGTTGTAACAGGTATATGTACCTCATTTCAAGGTCTTGGGACTGGGTCTTACCACAATATCTGTTCCAATCGAAAAACATTTTTTTTTGTAAATGAACACTTAACATCATTTTACATATTTGTAAACTTAGCAATTACTTTAAATTTTCCTTCTAAAGATAACTTTACTAATTCCAATAGTGCTGACAGTACAAAAATCAATGGAACAACAATAAACTGAATAACCGGCCACAAGGGAGAACAATCAAATTGCTAATTACTTGTGTAATAATCGGAATCAGGGTATTAATATGCAACTGCAGAAATCTCTGGAGATAATAACTGCCTGGAATTAGGAAAATTGGCTTTAGTTAGTATAGTCCCCTTGTGACAGGGACTTGTGTCTCTAGGCTCGATGTACATTACAATTAGCGTTTCCTATGTTATCCGTGTATCAACGTATTTTGTGCTACACAATAATCTATTACTATAATTGATAAATTATAAGCACCCCCACTTTTAACTGCTGACTTCCCAGTTCCTTATTGAGATGCTCTGCTTTCAGTTTTTCTTTCTCTTTATCTACGAGGGCTATTCAGAAAGTAGATTACGTTTTTGGATAAAAAAAAAACTAAGTACAGGAAAAAAATTTTATTATATACATTTGAAAGATAAACTAAAATACTATTTTTCGACATAATCGCAAAAACAAATTTAGACATTTGTCATATCGGTGAACTAGCTTTGAAATTCCCGTGTCGTAGAATTCCGCCGCCTGTGACGCCAGCCAGTCAGTCACGCCCGCGCGGAGATCTGCGTCGTCATCGAAGCGCTGTGTTGCAAGCCAAGTCTTTGTTTCCCACAAGTTTCGCGAACATTGTTGTACGAAATTGTCACCAAAAAGTTAGGATACCATAAGTTTTGTGCCAGATGGGTGCCAAAGTTCCTGACAGAACAGCACAAGGGTCAGCGTATGGCTGCATCGTTGTCATTTCTGGACGCTTACGACAAAGATGGTGAATCATTTCTTGATCGCATCGTAACGGGAGATGAGACTTGGGTTAAGCACGTTACCTGTGAGACAAAACTACAGTCTATGGAGTGGAGGCACACAAATTCCCCCAAAAACCGAGGAAATGTTTGCAAACCCTGTCAGCAAGGAAGATCATGGCGACCGTTTTTGGGACAGGAAAGGTGTTCTTCTGGTTGACTTCCTAGAACGTGGAGCAACCATAAACTCAGAAAGGTATTGCCAAACATTACGAAACTTAAGACGAGCTATCCAGAACAAGCGGAGAGGAAAACTGAGTGCAAAAGTGTTGTTTTTGCACGACAATGCCCGCCCTCACACGGCAAATCGAACAAAAGACGTCTTGACGGCCTTCAAGTGGGAGATTTTCCCTCATCCACCCTACAGTCCGGACCTGGCACCTAGTGATTTCCACTTATTCCCGAAGATGAAGACTGACTGGCTGGCGTCACAGGCGGCGGAATTCTACGACACGGGAATTTCAAAGCTAGTTCACCGATATGACAAATGTCTAAATTTGTTTGGCGATTATGTCGAAAAATAGTATTTTAGTTCCTCTTTCAAATGTATATAATAAATTTTTTTTCCTGTACTTAGTTTTTTTTTTATCCAAAAACGTAATCTACTTTCTGAATAGCCCTCGTATATTACAGAGGTTCTACTCTGCGGAGAGATCCCGCTCTATTTCACGGTCTTACTTATGGGGAAATCCGCAAGTGGCTAGGTAAATGAGGTCTAGCCATATATTGATAAGGCTACAATAGGAGGTCGTCATTTCTCCCCATTTGGCCGGTGTAATACACCACATCTGCTGGGGGGGGGGTCGCTTTACACATTATAGAGTTAGGCAAGTTATAAAGCGTAGTGAATGGGTGTCTTGAGTAATTGAGTGACAGCAGTATGAACTAGAGGTACGGTGGATCTATAAACCCATCAGCTGCCTCTGCCGGAATTATACAGATATAATATCAGCTTAGACCGTAGGGCTTCTTAAATAACCTGGAGGGGATATACAGATATAATATCAGCTTAGACCGTAGGGCTTCTTAAATAACCTGGAGGGGATATACAGATATAATATCAGCTTAGACCGTAGGGCTTCTTAAATAACCTGGAGGGGATATACAGATATAATATCAGCTTAGACCGTAGGGCTAGACCGTAGGGGGCTTCTTAAATAACCTGGAGGGGATATACAGATATAATATCAGATTCTTATAACCTGGAGGATATCATATCAGCTTAGACCGTAGGGCTTCTTAAATAACCTGGAGGGGATATACAGATATAATATCAGCTTAGACCGTAGGGCTTCTTAAATAACCTGGAGGGGATATACAGATATAATATCAGCTTAGACCGTAGGGCTTCTTAAATAACCTGGAGGGGATATACAGATATAATATCAGCTTAGACCGTAGGGCTTCTTAAATAACCTGGAGGGGATATACAGATATAATATCAGATATAATATCAGCTTAGACCGTAGGGCTTCTTAAATAACCTGGAGGATATACAGATATAATATCAGCTTAGACCGTAGGGCTTCTTAAATAACCTGGAGGGGATACAGATATAATATCAGCTTAGACCGTAGGGCTTCTTAAATAACCTGGAGGGCTTAGATATACAGATATAATATCAGCTTAGACCGTAGGGCTTCTTAAATAACCTGGAGGGGATATACAGATATAATATCAGCTTAGACCGTAGGGCTTCTTAAATAACCTGGAGGGGAAGAGGATGAAGTGTTGGAGGATTTGGGATGGATAATGTATACGATTGATAAATACAGGTGAAAGATAAAATACCTTATGACGAAGGCTACTGTGAACGATGACGTAACTTGGTCAAAAATATGCTTTGAAGCAGTGTTGCACTGGTAACAATGTAGAGCCAAATTTCCAGATATTCAAAATAAACATTATTTTTCATACACGAAATGCATTAAATATAATTTTAATTAATTTTAATGATTGTCTTATGTTCTTAATTCTTGATCAAACCTTGATATTCTTGTAAACAAGGCGTTTATATCACTATTTTTTTTTATTTAGTAGTAATAATTTATATCGCCAACAAAATATTTTAGTAATTAATTTTTACCGCTAATCCATTATTCCATATTACATTTATTGCATGTGTGTTTTATGCAAAAGTGTCTTAGCACTCTCACAATTTCAATTTTGATTGAAACTGGTACAAAAATCGAATTTGGTAGTCTAATAGCTTGGACAGTTCGTTAAAGTATTCGTTCAGGGGTTTCAAAATTACTGATTGGCCATAGCCAATCTTTAAACCCTCATAACGTTTTGTCTTGAATTTTTAAAATAATCAGAAAAATTCATTTTTATAAAAAATGCAGCTGTCTTACTGCCGTTGGGTACGGAAGACCAGGCGAGCTGGAGTGTCTGTAGGGCTCCCTGCAGACAGGAAGGTAAGCCAAAACCGTAGCTGTGAAGCCATGTGGGCTGATCAGTGGGCCAGTGACCAGTCTAGGCCTTAAGGTATCTTGCCATACTGGTACCACGGGTTCGTGCTCAGGCCCCCCAGGGGACCCCAAGGGTCAACCCTGGGTGCACGGAGTTTGGTGTTGGATTCGTGGGGGTAGTGGTGGTGTTGGATAGTAGATGTCTGTTTTCTTCCTTGTTCTTCTTATGTTAAGTGGGAATGGTGGTAAACCCTCGAGGTAGTGACACCATTCCCTTTAGCAAATTTTTTGCACTTAATTTAGTAACTGTCTCACTGCCGTGGGTACGGAAGACCAGGCGAGCTGGAGTGTCTGTAGGGCTCCCTGCAGACAGGAAGGTAAGCCGAAACCGTAGCTGTGAAGCCATGTGGGCTGATCAGCGGGCCAGTGACCAGTCCAGGCCTTAAGGTATTTTGCCATACTGGTACCACGGGTTCGTGCTCAAGCCCCGGGGACCCCTAGGGTCATCCCTGGTGCACGAGAAGGTGTTGGATTCGTGGGGGGTAGTGGTGGTGTTGGATAGTAGATGTCTGTCTTCTTCTTTGATCTTCTTCTGTTAAGTGGGGATGGTGGTAAACCCTCGTGGTAGTGACACCATTTCCTTTAGCAATTTATTGCACTTAATTTAGTAGTAACTGTCTCACTGCCGTGATTGAAGCGATTTTAAAAAATATATTTTTTTACCTTACCATTTTTTGAAAATCTGATTTCACCATTGTAATGAGCGTTAAAAATCTGCTTGAATTTGCTTTCCCTAAATTTGTTGAAATTTAGTAACAAAACTTTACAGCGATTAAGGTACATTTTTATATGTTAAATGTTGCTTATATATGCAGATTTTAATGCTGATTAAGACGTTTAAATCAGAATTTCAAAAATAGTTAAAAAAATATATTTTTAGAAATTAGTTTCAATCATGGCATCGAAACAGCTGCATGCCGCCATTATTTTAAAAGTTATAAAATGGCCGTTATTTTGAAAACGTTCAACAGATTTTTTTAGCCGGGTAATGAACTTGCTCAAGCTGTTTCAAAAGCAGATTTTGTTTGAATCGAATCTGACCAAAATATGCTACCACACACCTTATAAATGAATAAAAAATTCTGTTACTCAACTAAAAATGTTTTCTCTTACTTTTTAACTTTATTTAAAATAATTTGTACGAAAACACAACAAATTAATACAGCTAGTTTTTAATAACATAACCTGAAATTTATAGCCTGTCAGCTGTTCAATGAAAGCTTTATGTCGATCTTTACGAATTAATATAAAACAACTGATCTTTTAATATAACTAGCAAAATTAAATTAACGTATCATTTCACACATTTAAATTGGTCAAATTTCATCTTAGTTTCCGTAGGGTAATTGTTTCGTGCCTAACGCGCGCAAGGTTCCCGGTTCGATTCCGTCGGAAACACATAAATGTTTAATTATAATTAATTTAATATATGCGACGCGCAAAATACAGTTATGTATAAACATGTTCCTCGCATCACGCAAAATCCAACATAAAAACCAATCCTAAAATATGATTGGCCTACAAGTTAAAAAATTAATCGGCGTTCATTTCAACCTCCCGATTCTGGGTCATACCATAACGGCCATTCTGAGTGAAATTTGCTAATTACTTCCAGCCAGTATAAGCAGTGCTAATAGAGGTAAAGCCCCTTGCAGCGTGAAATTCCGCAACTCCCCATTCTGAGAGTTATTAGGGAAATAAACAAAGCACAATTGTCCGCGAGCTTCTGATTAATACCCGTGGTTTTATTCATTGGACATGTTATTTTACCTCGTCCTTACTTTCATATTATGCTGAGTGCTGGTCAGAGCACAATGGCTTGTTCGTTCCTCTAGTCGGGTAATTACTGCCAATATACGCCCACTTTGCTAGATGACTGCTTCTATTCTATGCTGCCTACACTTTGGCAGTGTTTTTAACCACAGTTTTTTTAAATAAATGATGAACATTAGGATAGGCGATTTAAATTAAACATAGATTAGAAAAACATAAATTTTTCTTACAATGATAATGTTGAATATTTACTTGAAACTATGAATATTTTTTTTTAAATGATTTTTCAGTTTTGTGTGTATTAATGTAGCTGTATATGTGTGAGGCGTAGTTAGAATTTGATTCCTTTTGTGCTGTATGTTTTTTCTTTTCCTCACCTTTCAGCTCTGCTTAGATTTATTTTTTGAAGCTTTGCTTCTTTAGGCGCGTTATAGCACTTTTTGTACGAGTAAAAAGCATTGGTTTCGCGTCACACTCGAGCTGTATACGGCGAGTCATCGTTGACAGCCGATTCGTTACGGAAATACACGATCATAGCCGATTCGTTACGAAAACACATGACCATAAACACTACTGTAAATGAACTGTGGACAACAGAACGACTCTGTTGGACAATAGTACAACTCGACTTGTACAGAACAATTAGTACTAATTAGTAATTACTAATTAGTAGTGTGGCAAATTAGTAGTCAACTTATTGGAGTGATTTTTATAAAGGAATGATTTTGCTAGTATTGTTCATAACTGCTCACCATTACTTACAATTTAACTTTACTTTACTAATAATTGTTGGATAGATATTAACATTAGGCTAATATTATTGATTTTAATTTACATTTAACATTTTCAAATTAATAAAAAGGTCTTTATTTTGTAATTTTGTTTTTCTCTCACAGATTACAAAATGAAAAATCTATAATCGCTTCAAAATAATGTTACCTATTGAACTATTAATGTCTGTAAATTCATAATTAGGCACTAAAAAATGAATTATATTTATATATTAATAATTCTACACTGTTATGAGCGTATATGTTACTTTATTTAACAGTGTAAGCAAAGCTTCTGTTTGCTAGTCTCCCGACTGCCACATTTTATTTTCTATTAGTTTTATAATATTTATTTATTTTGATGAACGATTTTATTTTTACTTAATTACTACGAGGGCTATTCAGAAAGTAGATTACGTTTTTGGATAAAAAAAAACTAAGTACAGGAAAAAAATTTTATTATATACATTTGAAAGAGGAACTAAAATATTATTTTTCGACATAATCGCCAAACAAATTTAGACATTTGTCATATCGGTGAACTAGCTTTGAAATTCCCGTGTCGTAGAATTCCGCCGCCTGTGACGCCAGCCAGTCAGTCACGCCCGCGCGGAGATCTTACGACAAAGATGGTGAATCATTTTTTGATCGCATCGCAACGGGAGATGAGACTTGGGTTAAGCACGTTACCTGTGAGACAAAACTACAGTCTATGGAGTAGGGGCACACAAATTCCCCCAAAAAACCGAGGAAATGTTTGCAAACCCTGTCAGCAAGGAAGATCATGGCGACCGTTTTTTGGGACAGGAAAGGTGTTCTTCTGGTTGACTTCCTAGAACGTGGAGCAACCATAAACTCAGAAAGGTATTGCCAAACATTACGAAACTTAAGACGAGCTATCCAGAACAAGCGGAGAGGAAAACTGAGTGCAAAAGTGTTGTTTTTGCACGACAATGCCCGCCCTCACACGGCAAATCGAACAAAAGACGTCTTGACGGCCTTCAAGTGGGAGATTTTCCCTCATCCACCCTACAGTCCGGACCTGGCACCTAGTGATTTCCACTTATTCCCGAAGATGAAGACTTGGCTTGCAACACAGCGCTTCGATGACGACGCAGATCTCCGCGCGGGCGTGACTGACTGGCTGGCGTCACAGGCGGCGGAATTCTACGACACGGGAATTTCAAAGCTAGTTCACCGATATGACAAATGTCTAAATTTGTTTGGCGATTATGTCGAAAAATAGTATTTTAGTTCCTCTTTCAAATGTATATAATAAAATTTTTTTCCTGTACTTAGTTTTTTTTTATCCAAAAACGTAATCTACTTTCTGAATAGCCCTCGTATTTTAATTTTATAAAAATTGTTACTTTATTGTATCATGTATTTGTTTTGGGGAGGGTGAATGAGATGTAACAAATACAAAAATCAATTTTAAAAACAATAATCAATTTTTTGTTTTTTTTACATTTAATATCCATACTTTATACCACTTAGACTAATGAGAATTAACAGTAAGAGTAAATCAATGGGAATATGAACAATTTAGCTCGAATTAAGAACTTTGAGGTGTGTAGTCAGAGATGCGGCAGACCTGTGTTTCAAACACATCGATCAACAAGCCCCAAGCTTAGATAAATTTGTTACCCAGTGAAATCCATTTCAAATCTTTAAAAATCAAAAACTTTTTTTGCTTCACGTTTTTTTGAAAATCTGATTTCACTTTGTATTTTGAAAATTTAATGCAATTTTAAATTTTAGAAAAGGAAAAATTAACTAATATTTTTTTGCAAATTTGCTTCTATTACACCGAAACAGCTGCACGGTAAGATTAACAGTTTTTTTCAATTGGTTCTAAAAACTTTAAGTATCTATAATTTCAAAAATAACACAACTTTTCCAGTTTTATGTTGGTAATTCTCAAATTTGATTTTTCAGAAAGATAGCAACATACACATATTGTTTATTGCGTGACTTAACGTAAGCAAATTTTTTGTTGAATCCGTAAAGTTGATTTTGGAAGAACCCAATAATTAATTTCAAAATAACTGCAGCATGCAGCTACTTCCTTGATATGATAAAATTGAATTTCCAAAAATAGTTTTCTTTATCTTATTATTTTGAAATTCTGATTTCATCATAATCAGTATTAAAACTTGCATATATTAGTACTTTCAATTTAAATATGAAAATAAACCTTGAACGCCGTCAACAAAATTATTAATTTCAATGGATTTTGAAATTCAAAATGCAAATTTATGCATCTTGTATAATGCTGATTTTTTACAAATTGTTTTAATGCTGATTACAAATTTCAAATTTAAGGCAAAAATGATACAAAATTTTAAAGATTTGAAATGACCAGTTTTAAAGAATGTGAAACTTTTGAACAAATTTTGCTGATTAACGAACTTGTCCAAGCTCTTACTATAATCGATTTTTGTGCTGCTTGAATCAAATCTGACCAAAATTGTAAATGCTAAAACACACACACACACAAACCCATATATATATATATATATATATATATATATATATATATTTTTTTCAACGATCCCTCAAAAAGTGATCTAAAAGACAGGAATTTCAACATCCAGGATCTGTTATCTGTTAAGACAAAAAACTCCAAACACTCGTTTTTCCAATGGACATTTGACAAAAACACAAGTGCACACACAGACATTCAAATAAAACACATTTTTACTCCAGGAATCTAAAAACTAAAATATCATATTTCCTTCACTATTTAGAACTTTCTATGAACTTCGCAAAATATTTATTTCTTATACAGATTGTTTTGGCAATCCTAAACAAATTGAAAACTTAATTCCATAAAACTTTGCGTTCTCCCCCACCCCTTCACTTATAAACTCCCTTTCTTCAACAAATCATTCAAAGTGGATTTTTCCAATAAGTCTGATTACCCCTCCCCCACTTACACAAAAATAACAAAAGAAACTCGCCCTTCACTTCAACAAATTTTATTTGACTTGTTCTCCTGTTTCTTACCTTCTCTCATTTAAATAAACGTGTTTTATTCCCGATTGTACAACAATAAAAGTAAATTCGCAGCGCTCAAATAAATTTGGTGAATTTTCTTGCCCAAGTTTTAACACTTGAGAAAACTTTTTTCTAAATTAAACCTAAAGTAAAATTGGTAAAAGACCCAAGGTTGTACGCTCCAGACCTGAGAACCATGCACTGATCTCCACTTCTAGAACACATTATGAAGGATTCTTAAGAATTATATATATTGAACTCTAGCATATTTCGTCTGTTTTACGAGGGTTGATCAAATATAAACGAGACTGACTTTCTAAAAACTTTTCCGTTGGACATTGAACTCTAAAGGGTGGGGTTTCAGGTAGCCTGGGAGGTTTGGGACGGGCAACATTTCCGTTCGGACCCTTCAGTATAAAACTATATAATGAGTGAGAGTGAAGTGCACGTTTCTGTGGAGCAGAGAATTATTATTAAGTTTTTGGCCAAGGAGGAGGTCAATCCGACTGAAATCTTTCGTAGATTGACGGCTCAATACGGGGACAGGACCCTGTCAAGAGCTCGCGTTTTTGCTTGGCACAAGGAATTCGCCAAAGGACGGGAAGCAGTAGAAAACCTCAGCCATGATCGTCGCCCGACCACTTCCGTCACGGACGAAAACATTGATGCTGTTCGGAAGCTCCTGGACGAAGACAGACGTATATCGCTGCGATTTATTGCAGATGAACTCCAGTTGAGCGTTCAAAAAATCGTTACATCAAACCTGGAACTCAGCAAAGTATCTGCAAGGTGGGTTCCACGAATTTTGACTGACGTTCACAAACGGAATCGTTTGGAGATTTGCCAGCGACTATTGACCCAATTTGAACGAGATGGTGAGGCATTATTAAACCGGATTGTCACCTGTGACGAAACATGGGTTCACCATTACACTCCCGAGTTGAAACAGGCAAGTATGGAGTGGCGGAAGAGGGAAGAGAGGGCGCCTCTGAAGGCCAAATCACGATCGTCGGCCGGGAAGGTAATGGCCACTGTATTTTTCGACAATCAAGGCGCCTTTCACGTCGATTTCCTCCATCAACGACGCACAATAAATGCACAATATTATTGCGATGTTTTAGAGGCCGCAAAACAGTCTTTTCGTAGGAAAAGGAAATCTAAACCGGCGCGAAACGTCATTCTTCTTCACGATAATGCCCGACCACATTCGGCGAACGCTACGAGGCTTAAACTCGATCAAATTGGCTGGGAACCAATGGAACATCCCCCATACAGTCCAGACTTATCACCCTGCGACTATCACCTGTTTGGGCCACTCAAAGAGGCGCTTGGAGGCCAGCGTTTCGAAGACGATTCTGCGGTGGAGACCTTCGTGCTCCAATGGCTCAATGAACGCCCGAGAACTTTTTACGAAGATGGAATTAAAAAACTTCCAATCCGGTGGGAAAAATGTGTTACTCGTGCGGGAGACTATGTAGAAAAATAAGTTGTATCAAGAATAATTTGTAAGCAATAAATTTTTTAAAAAAATCAGTCTCGTTTATATTTGATCAACCCTCGTAATTAAAACTTTGCATAAACATTGTTTTGGTAGAGCTTGCACAAGTCGGTTAATCTTCACCTACTTCAAAATAGTGCTATTCCAAAAGTTATTAAAACTTTTTATACAACACTTTTAATTTCTTCAAGATAATTAGTATTTTTAGCATTTTAAATTTTGATTCAAAATAAAATTTCTGATACTGTCCATAGTTCATTTTTTTCACTTTCAATCAATTTTTCAATGAATTTTTTATGAAAACAATACAAAAATTAAGCAATTTTTGTGATATTTTGAATAGCTGCTGTTGAAAAGTTTATGTTGAATAGCTGCTGTGAACACTATAAAATATAGTGCATTGTTTTAATCTGATCTGATTCAAACTTGGGAAAGATATGTATTGATTTTGAATTTTTATTCTGCAAAACCTTTTCAATAGTTTCAAAATAGCACACATTTCAAATCTTTAAGTCAATTTTTTAAATCTGCTTCACAAACATAATTTCTCTTGACATACGCATAAATTGGCATTTTAAATTCCATAGACAACACAAAAATGTGTCTGAATGCAGTCAGGGTTAATTTTCGTATTTTAAAAATTGAAATCTGAAAGTGATACTGGCAAGTGAAATGGCAATTACATCAGAAAAATGTAGAATAAACTTTCATTCACATAAATGTACTTACATATTTTTTTTATTTAGAAAAAATTTTACATCTGTGGAAAGCAGTCCCTTGGCCAGGGTTAGTTGTCTCAACTGGCTGGGTTGGTTGTCACTGTTATTTTATAAGAAATCACAAGATTTTCATTAAATTATTTTGAAAAATTGATAAAAAAAACTGAAAACGTTTTATTGCTACATATGAAACAATGCAAATTGAACTGTTTGAAAAGTAGAGAAAATACGAAAGTTACATTTTTAATTTTTTTTAAAATAGTTATTAAACAAATAAATTAGAAAATTCCTAATAGGGCCAATTACAAAAAAAATTTGTATTACATTTTCTTCACTAATAATCTAGGCACAATATTCATCACCTGAAACGTCAAACTTACAATGTTTGCAGAACAAACATTCCTGGCATATCTCTATTACATTTTTTGTGCATTTTTTTGCAATCCATACTGTACCCATAATTCATTTGGTCTGCTTTTTGAATATGATTCACTGCAAGTCAGACAAAAAACACTCTTCACCTTCATTGTTTTCAAAAATTTCTTTTCTTTTTTATGCAGGCTTTTATTTTGGTCTTCTTAACAATATTTGTCTCTAAATATACTTAACTCTATAAGAGATTTTTCCAGTTCCAACTTAATCTTTTCTGAAATGTCTGCTAAAATGGCAGTATGCCACTTTTTTCCAACTTAATTCACTGCTTTTCTTTTAGCGGCTTTAGGAAAGGGTCTTCAGAGATGATACTACTAATCTGTTAATAACTCCATTTCAACTTCGTTTTGCAGCATCAACGATACAGCATGATTAATCTCATCCATTTGATCAGGTTCTACAGAATTTGATTTGGAGTAACATCAGGTTTTAATCAGTAACAAAGAGGAGATAAAGCCATTCTTAGAAAAAAGTATTCCTATTAAAAGGGGAAATATCTGAGATTTTAAAACCAGAAATGATGTTCACAGTCATCACTGCCAAAGGATAAGCATTACTCATGATTTCTAGTATGTTATGGATTCTAATGGTTTTATCTGGATGGTTCAGCATTCAATCATTACACGCAGATTTAATGTATTTTTTGAAAGGTCTAAAAACTGACCTGTCCAAGGATTGCAGTTTATGAGAGCGATGCGATGGAAAAGAAAACTTAATGACACTGCTTTTTTAAGCAATATCCAAGGCTTCATTGTTCAAGTAAGATCCATGATTATCAAAAATTAATAAACAAGGTTTCACAGTCTTAGTTGCATGACTGTAAAAATGTTTTAAAAACTGTAAGAAGTCTGCTTCTTTCATCCATCCAGACAGGCTGTTTCAGCCGAACCAGGACAACCTATATTTTAAAAAAATGTCTAAAATGTACCCAAGAAAACATGAAAAATGGAGAAATGTGGTAAAACAACTGTTGCTACACTAATACTCCATTTTCAGGAAAAGTTGCGCTGCCCCATGGTAAGCAACCTCACAGTCTGGAGTTTGGACAGTCGTTACACCAGTCTCGATTATATTCCAAATTTTTGTTTGACTGAAATGAGTAATGTATCATGACTGTGACAAGTTGTTAAAAAAATCTGCAACAATGATTTGATTAAAACTGGTTATTCACAATATTTCAAATTTCGTTTATATTAAATAAATGACATACCATGACTGTTGTTGTTAAAAAAATCTGCAACATCGATTTGATTAAAACTAGTCGTTTGTGATAAACTTAACTTCTGGATTTCTGATGGACAGTTGTGGGTGCTGTTTTCAAGAAACTGGGGAACAAATCTACAACAGCAACCTCTTTTTTCCACCAAGACTTTGGTACTTTTACCAAATTAGCCTTAACCACCTGATGGTGCTAATATCCTAATTTGCTTTGAACTTAGTCCAAAATATATCTCTTGACTCATGAAGAATGTTGAGTAAAAAATATTTTCATCCTTTTCACTGTAAATCTTTTGGTTTTCAAAATACCCAAGATGCACAGACAGATTTTGTATGGTTTCACTTCTTCTTTTATCAAATATCAACTTATCTTTGGCAATATCTTAAAACAGTCCTACAATTTATGTTGAAATCTGCAGCTGCTTTTCTTATACTGTCATGTTCTAATTTTACAATTCTAGCTGCACTCATCATAGTCAGAAGACACAGTCCCGCAGTCATATTTCTTTTTAAAATTGTAAACCATTTCTTCCAGACCGAAATTTTTAAAAATATTTTTGGGGTAGGTTGTCAACATGTAACATCAAGCTTTGTTGTGAAACAAGCCCTTTGTGAAAACTAGCTCCACAGCACCATTTTGTTAAGACACTGTTAATAATATTTCTTTTAATTACTAAACAAAAATCAGAAATACCACTAACAGACACGCATAAACCATACACTTCAGGCAAAAATGAACGTTGTGACGTATATGCATAAGGAACGGAACCAGTAATGGCACCTATTTAGACAAATTTTTAAACTTTGACATCAACCAGTGCTACTTTTCATTCTGGTCTACCTTACTGTATGTTTAAAAATAACTTTTGGAAAAACAAAGGTTGTTAAACAAATAAATATAAACATGCATTATGTTTAATTTTTTTTATTATGTCCAATAAACTATAACTTTTCAAAACACTCAACAGTACAATTATTTTGATATCAAACAAGGTTTTTTTTAAAAAAATATCACAGTTTTAATTCACAAGTAGAAATTTATTCACTAGGTTTTTGACCTATACATGTCATTTACAAGTTATCATTAAAAGACAAAACTTAACACGAGGATAGGAAAGAAGGATTGGGTAGAAAGGGGGAACAGCTTCCTCCGGAATAAGTAGGAAGTTATACAGTTTACTTCTTATTACATCAAAAATAAAACCTTTTGGGTTTAAAGGTAATAACAGCAGATTTTATTTATCAGATCTTTCTCCTTTGCTTTGCAAGGCTTGTCCAATTCAGCTTAAAAACAAAATAAATTATCATTGAGAAAACAGAGAAGAAACGTATGGTTCAATGAAATCTAGGATGTTTTTTTTTTACGCAACCACTGACACGTTGAAAATTATATATCATTCCAAATGTCAAATTATATAATCTTTAGTTATTAAGGGTATTACATTTAATAACAATAATTGAAAATTTCATAGTATTTACACTTGCAAAAGCTATTTCAACTGTAAGACCTAATGTTTTAAAAAACTGTAATTGCTATGCATAAAGATTAATGATGACAATATAAAAAATTGTGAAATGTTCAATCAATTTTATTAAACTAGCTCAATTTTATTTTGAACAACTCCTAAGAACCATCAAAATGAGAAGCCTATGAACAATCACAAGAAACATACAACAGAAGAAGTAATAACGATATAAAACAACAACATGAAGTCAGTTATCACAAAAAGAAGAAAATTTTTTTGAAGAGGACAGATCAACCTTTTAAAAAAGTACAAACAAACCAAATAAAATTACCATTTCAACTACCTAAGAGATGGTATGAGATTTGGACATCTATGATCCAAGATTGAACTAAGCTGAGCACAACTAGACTACAGTCATATAAACTAAGATCATAATAAGCAGTCACAACTTATCTGAACATTATGCAACAATTACAAACCAAAATTAAACTAAAAATCATAACTGTTCTCCATTATACTTTAAATGATCTTTCCAAATTTAAGTTCTTATATATCATAAATCCAAGAACAAAAAGTAAAAAACCACACACAACCAAAAAACAGTATAAAACGTAGCAGTTATAATAAGAAATTCAAAAAATTAGCTACCACACTGGAAAATAACTGTCAAACTTTAAAAATAAACACAATTTTATTTTAGAGGAAAAAGTATGTGAATCCCTCATTATGAAATTTTCTGTAATATCTCAATGTTCGCTGACCCAGTTAAAAGCAGTTTTTTAAACCCAATACAGTGACTAACAGTTATAATGCACCCAGACGTAGCCTGGTATCCAATGTAATGAGGGTGTACAATTGCCCTTCTTAACATGTAATGATTGAAGGCAATATAAATAAATCAGGTCAAAGCATTTTTTTTTTTAATGGAAACAAAGAGATGATTGGTTTATTTGAAAAATATTGCTTCCAAAGCAATATCACTGCTAATAACAGAAAATGCCTCTCTACCTCCCTTGTTTTGTAATATAAATCATTGTTATATTACATAGAAGGTAAACATCAAGTTGCAGCTATTGCTTTATGGATAGTAAGTACCTCAACCATTTATTTTATTCCCTGTTTCTGTCTGTGAAGAGGAGTTATAACAAATACACCTTAGTAAGTTTGCAGTTACTACACCTTTTGGTTTAGCCAACAAAGTACTACAAGCTTATCTACCTAGATTTTTTTTTTTAAATATTATATGCCTCCATTACGAATATAACGTGATCTGCTTTACCTTTGAAATGTGCATTATATATAACCACTATAGTTTTATTTGTGACAGACCATAATTATATAAACAAAGGTAAGTTAATTGTTAACTTACAACTAATATGGCTGATCGCTCATCCTCAATTTTGACTAGCATGAAGTATGGATATTAAATGCAATATATATATATATATATATATATATATATATATTATATATATATATATATTTGGTGTTTAACGTCAGACTACTGTGCACACTTGGGCTAATACAGATGATGGGATGATTTATAGCGTATGCCAAGCCCTAAACCCGGGTCCTCAGGGTGAAAGCCTAGTACGCTATCTACTAGGCCACTGAGGTGGCTATATATATATATATATATATGTGTGTGTGTGTGTCACACTAATGTACAGACTATAAGAGAAAGTCACCTTATTAAATCTACAAATATGTTTTTCTAAAAATTCTAAGTTATATTAACCAGTAGACTAGAAGTTTACAGTGTTGTATAAAGAATACAGAAGATTCAGAAATAATTGATTAAAAAGACCAATTATTAACAGGAAAAAATAATATAATAAAAACATTGAAAATAAATGTATCGTGTTGTCAAAAATAAATGCCAAGTATATGTGTGTGTGTGGTAATCATAACATAAGAATGAATTATGAATGTTTTTAGCAAGTTGTTCTACATTTACAAGGGCTACTGCCACGATAATTTGATTACCCAGAAGAGTACAGATCCTAATTTATTCAAATTATGAGACTGTGCGTTTGCAACCAATACTTTTAAAATAATTAGCAATATGACCTATATTCTTCCACCAAGTGGTCTTTTTTATTTACCTCATAAAAACTACTGCAGTTTCGAAAACTTACTAATCCATCTTCAAGGTCATCACAAAGATTAACTTTGTGTCGACCTTGACAGGATTTGACATTTTGTATTACAACCTGAAGAAGAAACAGTGCGATTTCAAAACTGTGGTAGTTTTTACAAAATGTGTAAAAACTTCTCTTTACTACCAGATGAAAGAAAATAGGTTATAATCATAATTATTTAAATGTGGGCTGATATAGCTTGCTGCAACAATATGTTTTACTTGTTCTCACTTTATAACTTCGATCTGCCTTTATTTTAATACGAGGGTTGATCAAATATAAACGAGACTGACTTTCTAAAAACTTTTCCGTTGGACATTGAACTCTAAAGGGTGGGGTTTCAGGTAGCCTGGGAGGTTTGGGACGGGCGTAGACGGGCAACATTTCCGTTCGGACCCTTCATTATAAAACTAATACAATGAGTGAGAGTGAAGTGCACGTTTCCGTGGAGCAGAGAATTATTATTAAGTTTTTGGCCAATGAGGGGTCAATCCGACTGAAATCTTTCGCAGATTGACGGCTCAATACGGGGACAGGACCCTGTCAAGAGCTCGCGTTTTGCTTGGCACAAGGAATTCGCCAAGGACGGAAGCAGTAGAAAACCTCAGGCCAAATGACGATCGTCGGCCGGGAAGGTAATGGCCACTGTATTTTTCGACAATCAAGGCGCCTTTCACGTCGATTTCCTCCATCAACGACGCACAATAAATGCACAATATTATTGCGATGTTTTAGAGGTCGCAAAACAGTCTTTTCAGTAGGAAAAGGAAATCTAAACCGGCGAAACGTCATTCTTCTTCACGATAATGCCCGACCACATTCGGCTTAACGCTACGAGGCTTAAACTCGATCAAATTGGCTGGGAACCAATGGAACATCCCCATACAGTCCAGACTTACCACCCTGCGACTATCACCTGTTTGGGCCACTCAAAGAGGCGCTTGAGGCCAGCGTTTGAAGACGATTCTGCGGTGGAGACTTTCGTGCTCAATGGCTCAATAAGCGCCGAGAACTTTTACGAAGATGGAATTAAAAACTTCCAATCCGTGGGAAAAATGTGTTACTCGTCAAGGGAGACTATGTAGAAAAATAAGTTGTATCAAGAATAATTTGTAAGTAAGCAATAAATTTTTTAAAAAATCAGTCTCGTTTATATTTGATCAACCCTCGTACAACTCATTAATGTTTTTTATTTCAGTAATAATAAGCATCAACTTACCTCACCTTGATTTTTTTACATTGCCAATCCTTTCTGTTCAAACTTGGACTAGACTTCTCTCTGTCGCCAACTCCTGTCTACATAAAACAGAATTGTTTTAATTGTGGTAAAAGATGAATAAAACAATTTAAATCACTGTGAACATTTCAAACTGCTTAGTGGAATTCTGTACTCAAAGACCTTGTATCAAGTGTGTTAACAAAGCTCATTTGAAACAAACTAAAGAAAAAAAATTATATATGTATACATACTAAACTTATAGTTATCCAGTTTATAGAGGTGGTCAGTCAGTTGTTTTAATGCAATAAAAATAAATTTCGCAAAAACTTCCCCCACACTGTTATTCCTAAATTGTGATCATGTCTTGCTGCTTTACACAAATCCCTTTTGGCATGTTTAGAAATAATACATTTAAAAAAAACTTTTAACTTATTCTTGAACAAGGCCAGTTTTTGAAAATGAGTTACTGCGAAATACATGAAAAAGGTCAGAGGAAAACAGCAGCAAGATATGACCACAGTAAAATATTAATTCTTCTAACAATAGCATATTGCTGTATATCTATTACAATTTTTTTTATTGCAATTAAATATCCAACTGATAAGCAGCAACAGACCATAAAAATCTGACTGACTTCTCAAAATTGGTTCATCAAATTTTGATAAAATTGTAATAATAAAAAGGTACACTCGTCAAGAGTAAAACTAAAAAATGAACCCCATAATGGCTAGTGTGTGTGTGTATATATATATATATATATATTCCAAGAATTTGTCACACTCAGTTTTGACATATTACCAAACCCAATTTTGGAAAATTGGGAAAAGTTTCTAGGAAAAGGTTTTTTGCCAGTGCCTTTTT
The DNA here is from genome assembly GCA_022606455.1 of Callitettix versicolor. NCBI lineage: Eukaryota > Metazoa > Arthropoda > Insecta > Hemiptera > Cercopidae > Callitettix > Callitettix versicolor. Next base: position 4,315,974 of record CM040187.1, read on the forward strand.
AAAATGGTTTTTTTTATGGGCAGGCATTAATTTTGTTTGGACACTATATTTGAACGATTTTTGCTCCAAATCATTACTGATTGGGCGAATTTTACCTACATGCCAAATTTTATCAAAACTGGTAAATTTCTTTAATTAGTAGACATAATAAGGCACACACATTTAGGTAAAATTAATAAAAATGAGTGTTTAATAAAATTGTTTTTCATTTATTAATTTACTTCATCAGAATATTTGTACTTTATTCTTCTTAAATTATACTGAAACTATTGTAACGAGAAATATAGTAGAATAAATTTAGTACTAAACTTACACTTTTATAGCAAGTAATTATAAAAACATCTCTGACAAGTTCTCAAATAATTTCAACCTGATAACAACACTGCAAATTGAAGATATTACACGTTGTTAATTTCCTTTTAGATTTTGAAATCTTTATATGTAAGAAAACTTTAAGGTATAAAATAAAACAAGTAAAAAAATCCAATAAAATCGCAGAATTTTGCAATAAAAACTGATTACTTTGTTTCACAATTGATATATGGAGAACTCTATACATCCACTAAGCATTTACTTTGACTACATTGTATCCCTATGAGAAAATAGGTTTTTGTTAGGAGAATAATATTCTTACATAATTAAAAGTTATATCTGAATATAAGCAGTAAACTGTATGAAGTTCAGAATATTGTGTTTAAAAATTATAAAAACAATTAAAAATTGTACTTTGACTACATTGTATCCCTATGAGAAAATAGGTTTTTGTTAGGAGAATAATATTCTTACATAATTAAAAGTTATATCTGAATATAAGCAGTTCAGAATATTGAAAAATAGGTTTTTGTTAGGAGAATAATATTCTTACATAATTAAAAGTTATATCTGAATATAAGCAGTAAACTGTATGAAGTTCAGAATATTGTGTTTAAAAATTATAAAAACAATTAAAAATTGTATTTCTTTCATAAAAATATTCTAAATGTTTATCACTGAAATCGATAGATTTTTGTGATGTAGTTTTTTAAAGTCTTATCTGCAATATTTAAAATTTTGTTTTCATTTCCTAAAACAATGTTTTCCTAATTTGATTTTAATTTTAAAGTTTCAGTAATCAAAATGAAAGTTATTTTAATTTTCTATTGTCTGCATTTACTTTCTGATAAATTTAAGGATGTACCACTTTACCCAAACTATCTACTTCAAAAGTGACACAGAAGACTATACTTAAAGTGGAAGTACTCTCTCTCTCCCTCTCTTTATATAATTAGCATACTGAACTGTTTCACAAGTATATATTTAATTTTTATTGCTTAAAAACCTTATATACTTTTATGTTCAAAGGAATGTTCATTTTTCACTTTTCTGTGTGTATATCTATGTAAAATAACTTTTCTAACATCTTTTAAATTAAAGCCATTGCCGTAATCTATATACTGTATATTTGTTTGATTTTGTAAAGAAATTAATGTTTTACTTTTATAATTAACATTCCTTAATAAGTTTTCCATGTTTTTACAGTGTGTATAACATACACTGTAACCTAGTTTATCCAAAACTAGTTAAAAAAAGGAATTCTCATTTCTTAAGGATTTTGTATAGTTCTGCTGTCATAAACAGTATTATTTTTAACAAGTTTTTTTTAAAATAAATTTTTGTGTATGCTGTTTTGGTACACAACAAACAAAAATAAATGATAAAAAAACATTAAACAACCTTTCCCACATTCAATTATTAATCTAAAACATAACATTTAGGTGCTCTAGTGACAACAAGAAGGGAGTATAATTGGGCTAGTTTATTTTTTGGAGACAGCTACCAAACCAAATTTTTAAAGGATCTAGTACAACATATACTTTTTGGAGATATTTATAGATAAAATTTGAGCAAAATTTGACCATTAAAAGAAAAACCTATAATTTCTCTTCACAAAAAAAGCTTCAGTGATTTTTAAAACTGAAATATGGTTCAGAGAAATGTGCGAACCAGCCCTATAAGTTAAATGTCATGAAAATCAGGCAATTCGTTTAATTTCCAGCAATGTGTAATAATACAGACACACACATCAAATTTAAAACTACTTTTTTATTAGTGGGCCTGAAATAATGATACACAAATGCCGAAATCAATCTTTTAAAGACTGATAATTGATAATGAGACTACTACAAAATATAACAAATTTCTTTCATTAGTTGTTTGAATACATTTAAATAATTTTATTCAGTCGGTTTTGTAATTTAATGAGCATTTTGTGTTTATTGAAACCTTTGAATACTGTATAAACATATTATTAAATTTTCATTAAAAACATACTTTCTGAAATGGGTCCCATTAACTTCAGATAAACATGTTTGTATGCACCTCCAATTTAGAATCTGTCGGTAAATTTTTTCCAACAATCTTCTTTTATGTAAAACTATCTTCGATTTACCTCTGTCAAATTATAACGAGTTTGCTGTTCTGTTTAAATTTGTGCCTGGATATTTATCATGTTCTAATATCAAGTACTTCACAATTTCTTGATATTGAAAAGTCAACAAAATTTGCTTAACAATTTTGGCTTAAACAATTAGTAACATTAGTAGCGTTTTGTTTAGGATAGTAGCAGAGTAATTCTATTCTAAAACAAAACAACTGCACAAAAAAGGTGAAAGCATAACATACTCTATAATACGTTCGGAATTTTGAAATAACCAATTAACTATATAAAGCAATACTAAATCTGTTCTTAAATGCTTAGACTTAAGGCATTTTAAAATACCAAAATATTTGTCTTGTACCCAAATTACAAAACTAAATTTATTTTGTCAAGGTATTATTAACAATAAAAATTATTTCTACTTCCGTTAAACTTAGACTTTTTTAAAAAAAGGATTAAACTATTCAGATAATTGGAGTCACTTCTTATAAATAAAAAATTAAATTATATGAAATTTAGTTTTTTTTAATTGATACGAGGTTCTACCCAAAAGTTTCTTTCATCTGAATTCCACACACCAACTGTTTGTGTACTCTTTGTGTACGAGGGCTATTCAGAAAGTAGATTACGTTTTTGGATAAAAAAAAAACTAAGTACAGGAAAAAAATTTTATTATATACATTTGAAAGAGGAACTAAAATACTATTTTTCGACATAATCGCCAAACAAATTTAGACATTTGTCATATCGGTGAACTAGCTTTGAAATTCCCGTGTCGTAGAATTCCGCCGCCTGTGACGCCAGCCAGTCAGTCACGCCCGTGAGGGACAGGAAAGGTGTTCTTCTGGTTGACTTCCTAGAACGTGGAGCAACCATAAACTCAGAAAGGTATTGCCAAACATTACGAAACTTAAGACGAGCTATCCAGAACAAGCGGAGAGGAAAACTGAGTGCAAAAGTGTTGTTTTTGCACGACAATGCCCGCCCTCACACGGCAAATCGAACAAAGACGTCTTGACGGCCTTCAAGTGGGAGATTTTCCTCATCCACCCTACAGTCCGGACCTGGCACCTAGTGATTTCCACTTATTCCCGAAGATGAAGACTTGGCTTGCAACACAGCGCTTCGATGACGACGCAGATCTCCGCGCGGGCGTGACTGACTGGCTGGCGTCACAGGCGGCGGAATTCTACGACACGGGAATTTCAAAGCTAGTTCACCGATATGACAAATGTCTAAATTTGTTTGGCGATTATGTCGAAAAATAGTATTTTAGTTCCTCTTTCAAATGTATATAATAAAATTTTTTTCCTGTACTTAGTTTTTTTTTTATCCAAAAACGTAATCTACTTTCTGAATAGCCCTCGTATTAATTTGCCAACAGCTGCGACTGTAAGAGGTCATGTTCTTGAGTTTCATACATTTGTGTAACAATGTGTTTTGGGGTTCCAACAATTTTTTTATTATGAAGGAGGTGAACCCCAACTTCATCTCGAATGTTGTAACTGGTGATGAGATATGGGTTTATGGTTACAAGCCTGAAACTAAGTAGCAGTTGCTGCAGTATAATTTGTCACCTTTATTGTGGGCAAGTCAAGTTCACATCAACATAAAGTCCATGTTGGTGGTTCCTTTTTTTTGGTCAAACTGTCAGTGGAAAGTTACATGAGAGCACTAGGCACAAACATTCAGAACAGGGAGAACAAGAGCTAGCCTACGTCACTAGTCGTTCGAAATTTTCTTCCAAAAACAAAGTAGTGATTCCCCACCCACTCTATTCGCCTGTCTTCGCTCCATGTAACTCTTTTCTATTCTCCAAAATAAAGTTTAAATTGAAAGGCCATAATTTTGACATCACTGACGAGATCCAGACAGAATCACAAGACATGCTTTGAACACTTACAGACTTCCAGGAATACACGGAGTCATGGAAAAACCGTTGAGATCACTGTATCGATGACCAAAGGGTTTTGAAGGAAATGACAGAAAGTAGAAGTTACGGAAAGCAATTTAATTTTTATGGGAAAATTCCCCAACTTTTGGGTAGCACCTTATATTTTAAAAAAAGTTAACTCCTGTAACCATATAAGGCTTTATTAGCGTTTAGTGTAATGTTGACACAAACTCATCAATAACCATAACCTATTAACACATACTTATATAACTTAATAATTTGAAAATATTAATAATGAAAAGTATACTTATCCAATTAGAAGAATTCCTATCAATTCAGCTCATTTATAGCTGTTAGTTGCACTATGTGTCTCCATTATTATATCCAGTGTTCATAATTTTACTATAGTGTGGTCATCTTGCTAACATTATCAATATATAACTTTGTAACAGCATTACACTATACTATTTATACTTTCTGTAATTATACAAATACCATACTTGTAGTTGTTAACTACTGGTCAAGTACAAAATTACTATTAAAAGTATTTTTTTTAAATTAGTACACTTATTTTTCCTACTCAAACTTATCTAAATGCTATCACAGTTCTAAGAAATAAAACACAAAGAAATATTTGCAATAATACATACTTTACAAAAAAATTAGGTTTTTTGTAAATATCGAAGGGATGATTTTTGAAAGAAAACAACCTTAAAATATAGTCATATTATCTTTAGCAGTTATTATCATTTAAAACATAACTGACACTACTGTGAGGTTATTATGAATGTAGAACTTTATACATAATTTGCCGGAAATATTAAGCCACTCACTAAGTTCTTTCTGTCAAACAAACGAAATTCTGCCTTTAGGTCTGACATCTCAGCTGATCAGTTTGTCTACTTTAAAATTAATATTTTATTATTTTATAAATTTGTTCACATAATTACCACAACGAAGTAGGTAAACATTTCGTTTTACCTTTTTCTCTACTAATCAGGATAAATTTATGTCAATAAGGTTTGTACATTTCAGAAAAAATGTAAACATTGGACCATTATTATATTTTTTGAACAGTCAACATGTAACTTAGCAAATACAATCCCACTTTTTGTAGTACTAAAAATATTAGTGCCTATCTATTTAAAAATACAAAACAATCTGCTAATATACTAAATTTGCCACACAGTTTCTATTTATGTTGTATTAAATTTACACAAAAAAGAATTATTTTTAATCTTAAATCCAAAGAATGAAAAGGAAACAAGTGTTCAGTTTTTCAAGGACTTGAATACAAATAATTAAACACAAGTATAACATTTCACTATTGCTACAAACTAACCCACACCGATTTATACAAAGCAAACAAAATGATTACAAAATCAAATCTTCAGACTCACCTATGATTCATCAGGAAAATGTCACTTTAATTATGTATTTAAGACAAACTTTGGTAGAACTTCTTCACTGTGGTTTTTTAAAAATAATAATATAAGCACTTGAATGAAATTTCATATTTTCAGTATTATTTCTCTTTTTGTTTCAACTCAGTTGTATTCCAATTCTTATTGAGAAATTTATTTTTCCTAGATAAATAATAGTTCAGTATATTTATTGTTTAAAAAAATTCTAGTTTTAACACCTCTCTTTTGTGGTTTTTATACATAAACACTTTGAAAATCACACTAGTATTAATATTAATTAACTATTAAACTCTATAAGTATTTTCGCCTAACGTTTTTTCGCTGGAAGCATATTTTATAAACAAAAAAGAGTATATTAGTTTCTTTGTGTAATAATCGGCAAAAAAACAATTTTAAAATTATCATAATAAATTGTTTTTGTGAGAACTTTTACTATAATATTTCATTTTTATATGACACTCAGTACAAGATTATCTGTAACTTAAGACTGTTAAGAAACCTTATGGTGAACAAAGAATGAGAAATTGTATTAATTTTTTTCTTTGTAGAACTCTCTTGATATATTATAACAATGTATGAAATTTACTTGCGAATAATGATTTTTTAAGCAGTTCAGATAAGGAAGACATAACAGATTTCTTTAATTATTTTCAAATCACTGTTTCTTTATGATATGACTTGTTAACATAGACATTATTTTACTGTGATACTCTGTTTCTATTGTGGATAAATAAGATCCTTTAGTAGAGCCTACATGTGTTGGCAGAAATATCCAATACTGTTATTGTTACAGTTTTTAAGTGCCTTCATTAATACTTAAATAATACGTCTATAAAGTAGTTCAGCTGTCAATTACCTTATTGCTAAAATATCCATATATCTTTACACAACTTATGGATGTTATAAAAAATAGTTTTATTATATTTTGTACTGTGTGTGTGTATATATATAAAGTACAAAACCAATTGATTAGAAAATTAATTAATTTAAAATATGTAAAGCATATTGTCCTTGTTTGATATAAAATGTTTCCTTCCTTAGAAAAAAATCCTGTACTCTCCATCAGCAAAGCTATAAAACTTGTCAGTTTCCATAAGAAAATTAAATTATTTCTCTACGCTTCTAAAGCACACTTATACAAACTTTCCAAAATAACTTCAGTCCTGAAAGATGTTTTTTTTTTGAAAACAATGCATTTTTATTTCTTCATCTTTATTTTTTAATACCATTTTCTTCCTAGTTTTTACAGCTTAAACCTTATCAAAATATTCAAGGTCTTCTGATAAAAAAATTGTTAGAAATAAAATGTAAAGGCACTTTTTTTTTAAAATGTAAAGGTTTTCTTAAAATAAACAACACTAGTATAAAATTCATTTTAGATTTGTATTTCTTTTTTTTAAATCGTAATACTATTCATTATACTATATATTTTTCAAATTCAATATACATAGAACACATAAAACACAAAATAATGACTATGTAGAAGAGATACCTAACATTAGTATAAAAATGTTCAGATTCTTTGTTGTAAATTTCACGAATAGTCTAGGAATGTACTGACCGTTTACATCACACTGCCAAACAAATACTAGTTTAAAACTTGATAAATTAATTATTACATTACACAAGTTTGTCATTGAAATTAAAACCAGGCTAGCCAACCACCTATACATAAATTCCTTTCTGTAATGTCTGGATTGGTAATCATTATCTCCTGGCTCCGATGAACTACCTGTAAGATTTCAAAATATAATATTTCTTATTTATTGTCATCATTTTAGTCTCATTTTATATACTTCTTTTTTATTCTTTTTTACAATTGCTAACCATTCCATATCCCAGTTTATGATAATTGTTATTCTTTCATAATATGTATGTATAAAAGGACAAAATTCAGCTACATACATATATATATATATATATATATATATATATATATATATATATATATATTTTCTTACAGTCACACATTTCAGGTAAATATAATATAATACCAATTTTATTTTAGAAAGACAACAAAAGTGTAAGAATTTACTGAATTTGACTAACTTTAAATTTGAAGTTTTTTATGTAGAAGTATAATCTAAAATATTCAAAGCTTTAAACTTAATTTTGACAAAGTTAATATTGTTATTTTTATGCTAACAACTTCCTTAATTTACAAAAATGTGAAATTACATTAAAATAACCAATGAAGTTGAGCAGGTAAGATTTAATTACAACTTTTCTGACATTAAGGTACAGATTTTTTAAGGACTGTTTGCAGTATCCATAGCACTAAATATTTCCAAAGTATTAAAAAATCACAATGATTTGGGCCTTCTAATTTATTTTTTAACGTTCTTTTAAAGTAAAAATTGAAACCTTCTGCTGTGAAAATTGAAACCTCGCATTTTTTGACTTCCATAAAATTTATGATCTTTATTTTGCTCTATGGTTTATTTTACATAATGAGAACTGATTACTACCATGGTTTCTAAATGTTAATACAGATTTTTTTTTATACAGTTCCTGATAAGATACTTTAATAATGATATTGTTTATTAAATTATAATAACTTGCCTGCAACAGGGGATACTGAAAGCACTTGTATCAGATATTAAAACAAAATATCTGCAGAGCATTACAAAAATAATAGTTTAACCTTTGAAATTTATTTTTCTAACACTCATCAATTCAAAGTGCCAAGAAAATGGAAACCTCAGTATTTCTTATTCCAATAAAATTTATTTCCTTGTAATTATATTGTCTGCAACATAATTTGAACCCATTTTTGCTGTGATATTCTAAGAAATGTTCATAGAATTGTTCTTTTTTTAATTATGGTAATAAGGTAATTGTTTGTATTAAGTGAGCTTAATTTAACTACCAGCCTCATTTTAAACCTCAAAAAAAGAATGCTTCAACCATAAAAATGATACAAATTGCATTTAAAAAAATATATTAATGATTTAAACGAAATGTGAAATGGTTTTTTTTATTAAAGTAATTTTACTACATATCCAAAAAATAATACTTAACCATTCTAAGGCTATCAATTTTTTGATAAATTATAAATATTTTTACTTTACTTAAGAAGACATTATGTTTACTTAATAACTGCTTACAATAAAATATAAGCTTAAATGTTTTAATCAGAAATTAATGTGAAAAGCTTTAAAGTTTGGTTTCCAATTTTAAATACTTAAATCACTAAAATGATTGTGCACACTATTTGTACTATATTAACTTCAGTTTTTTTTCTCTGTAAAACTTCATACAAAATATAGTAAATATTTTTCCTCATTAATATACAAGGATACACCCATGCCTACTTTGTGGGTCAACCTGCCTTGATTTGCTTGCATCTGCAAATTTATACAAAAATAATAAATAAAATTAGCATGATGAAGAGACATTTGTTTTATAATTTTTCCAGATGATAAATTACAACTATAATTCAAAACCAGAGTCTTTAACTCAAATTTTACTTTTTCTCTAGGAAGTAAAGAAACCATACTAAAAATAATGATTTTTTTATATATATACATTTTCATCCCTCAATTTAAATAAACTGTAGTTTTAACTTTCATGTATATGCCTGCATATCATTGGAAAACAAATAAACAGATTTCAATAAAATTTGGCATGTAGATCTTATTTGCCTTAACTATGAGGCAATTTTTTATTCCACATTTAAACAAAAAATTCTTACAAATTATTTTGGTAAAATTTCCAAGAAGTTCAGAAACTTCTGGGGGAATATGTAAAATCATGTATTTAACAAAATTAGTTCATTGCATTTTGCTCAAATTTATGTTTTATATGAAGACACAAATTGAGTCTGTTCTGTCATGTTAAAGTGTAAAATAAAACCTACTTTAATTTTTTATTGTTCGGTTAAATCTACTTCATTTTAAATTCACAAATGAAGTTTATGTTTTTATTTTAGAGTCTAAAATACAAATCTTTTGATTGTTTTAGTACTATAAACAAATTAGGCTTAAAAATAGAAAAATTTATCAATTCCAACTAAAATATAATTGTATAACTTTCTATTAAGCTTACAAAACTGATCAAGTACAAGGGTTTATGAAGCTCACCTTGTAATAATAATAATAATAATAATAATAATGTACAAATGGATTTGATAGTTCTTTTATTATAAACTATATAAAACTAGACAAATTTTGTTTTTTAAATCATGGTGAGACTGAAAACAAAAGTGATATAATTAATGGTAAATAGAAGTGTATTTTAACTTTTTTTTACATTATAAGTACTTTTATTATTTAAAACTGTATTAAAATCTAAATACTTACAACAGAGTACCACGAAAACTGGTTCTTTACTTGAAGAAATTTTTACACTTGTTTTTTCAGTACTGTTGGTGTACTCCTAAAGAAAATATATTAGCATATTACTTTTCTGATGATGTTCAAACCTAATTTTGAAAATCGACTTCTCTTTTACCAGAATAAATTTAAACATAAATAATGTCACTTCTGTTTATTACTTATTAAACCTTTGATAAGTAAATGTATCATTTGACGTTTTACATGAAGGTGTGGGTAATAACTTTCAGTAAAAAATTATGAAAGTGAAAAATAAAATTCTGAAAAAAGAAAAATTCATTTACTATTACAAAAATATAAAAATATGTACTTCCAAAAAAAAACATTTTTCTTTGCAATTTAGAATTTTTTTCAATGTACATTTTTCAAAACATGGGTACGTAAAAAATACAACTGACATGTTGAATATCCATTCTATGTATCTTTTTTCCCTTTCTTGTTCTGAATACTTCCACGTTCACTTCATCTTCTTGAGGAAAGAGGGTTTAATGACATATGACAAAGCAAAAATTTTACTTTATCTACTTACGAGACACATCCAGAATATAAATACTGTTTTGTTTTACTGTCACCACAATACTGTTATCGGTGCTTCGTACATTACTTCATTTGCCTCTTCACTGACACTATTACAATTGCTCTGGGTTAGTGTTTCCAGTTCTCTGTGTGCATTTAAAATATTTAAGACAATTAATGAACCCGCAAACTATGAGATTTGTTGTAATTTGTTTTTTTAATGCAAGTAACGTTAAACCAACCAAAATTCATTTTCAAAATCAAGATATTTACGGTGAAAATGCAATGAATGATAGGAATGGTGAGTAAGTGGGAGGAGTTTAATGAAGGACCAATATCCACAATGAGGCATGGAGTGGGTGGCCTTCTGTTGTCTGGTAAGGTAAGTTGATGAGAAAATTCATGAAAACAGACGATTCACAATGACAATGCTTTCTGATAAATTTTCATATGTTTCACAGTCTTTTTTGTATGAGACTGTTTTGACTAGCTTAACGATCCTTGGTTTCAAAAACCCAATGATAGGACAAATCTTATTGTCAGCGGATTCATGAATTGTCTTAACATTTTAAATTCATGCGGAAAACTGAAAACACTCTACATATCTACAGGAATGGCATCTGTGAAGAGGCAATAGACTAGGAAGACCAACGAGCATGCAAGGAGTGCCGATAGTAGCGCTACATTGAAGATAGAACAAAACAGTACTTACTTTCAGGATTCGCCTTATATGTAACTTATCCTAAGCATAAAATCTTGTACTAGTGATAAGGTTCCTTACCATAAGCTGCAGGCTGTGCGTAGCCTCCCCTGTCATCATAGCCTGGGGCAGAATTATATCCACCTACAGGGCCACTGTTATATCCACTATATGGGTCTGCTGTAAATCAAAAAACAAATAATTATTTATTTACAAATAACGATTATTATTTATGGTTTAATTTAGTAGGCTGTTAGGCATATAGTCGGTCAGTTACCAAAAAAATAATTACTAATAATTATGAAATATTTTTTAATGAAAATTATTAATCATTGTTTTTTTTTTTGCATATATTAGGAAACTTGTCTAATTACTTCATGTAGTCCTACTAAGTGCTAAATGAAAAACAGTAACAAGCAACATCACAGGACACTTACAACTACTAAATGACACATTTTTGATACTATAAACATCAATGTCCAGCACTTATCACATCGGTGAACATATATTTTTGTGCATAAAATACATTGGTAACAAGATAAGGTCAAATAGTCAGCTATATATTACCTATTGTACTGTTTTGTTGAAAAAACAAAACAAATGCAAGAGATATATTTGGTAAAAGCTAAAACACATATTTCACAAATCTGGATACTTTTTGCTTTGTAAATATAATCATGGTATTCTATGATATTTGTTCCATGTTTTGATTACCTGATCTTGGAAGTATATTTTTTTAGTGAATTTCCATTTGAAAACGAGCTATTGGAGTAGCCATCCACTTTTTCCAGCTATTAGCCTTCCACTTTTTCTGCAACCATGTGTTTCTCATTTAAAAATTTTTTTTTGTGTTTAACGTCCAACTATTGTGCACACTTGGGCTAATGCAGACTATGGGATGATTTATATCGTAAAAATGCCAAGCCATGGCCGGGAATCGAACCCGGGTCCTCGGGGTGAAAGCCCAGTACGCTATCAACTAGATCACCGAGGTGGCTCCCATTTTAGAATCTGTTAGGAAGTCAATTTTCATCCATCCTTTGGACATGGCCAAACCATCAAAAGTTGTTTTGTCTTGATGTCATCTACAATGGTGTGTTTCATATCCATGATTTCACGGATTCTTAAATTTTGTATTTTTTTCTATTTCAACCAACCTGCGACTCTTTGCGAAGTCCTTTTCTGTAGCTTTAAGATATTTGCCTGTTTCACATAGAAGGTACAACAGATTTGATACCTTACCTATTTTTCTACATAGTCGCTGTTAAAATTTTTAAACATATGCCATAGCATTTCACCAGCTTTTCTATGCCTTCTGTATTCTCATTTGCCACTAAGTTGTTGAACTACTCACTAATCTTTTAGTTGTCATCGATAGTGGTTTCCACCTAAAATAACCTTCAATTTGGGATACCTACCGTAATCATTAGAGGCCATGTCCAGGCTATAAGGTAGTTGTTTAAAAAATTCTCTCTGAAACTGCTGAAGCAAGTTTGTCGTCAAAGCAGCAGCATGCGAATATGCGTTATCATGAAGAACCACAATGCCGCTCAACAATAACTACGCTGTTTGTTTTAACAGTAACGGCAGTCAGTGAAGGGTCTGACAAAAGGCTGCTGCATTTATGGTCTTCCCTCTAGGCATATAGCCGATGAGTAGACAAAATGTTGTAGCCATAACCTTCATGATGCTTAAATGTTTTTTTTATAGGCATCGGGAAAAATATGTCATTCTACTGAATGACATTCACATTACTATAAACTTTGATTATCCTTTTATAAATTTAAATAGGGCAAACATTTTTTGCATTAAAAAAGCTTATTATACCACACACCTTGCATTTGGCAAGGTCGTTAATTCTGTCACACAAAACGTCTACAGTAGCTTACTGTTAATGTCAAACTGGGACAAAGGTTTGACACTTAAATAACAGTGTCAACATAAGGGGAACTGAGCAGCTCATCAAATCAGAATGTTCTTTCTTTAGTTTCCCAATTATGTGTGTGTGTGTGTGTGCTCATGTTTGCAAATTTGGTCCAATTGATTCAAACGGCACAAAAATTGATTTTGGTAATAGCTTCAACAAGTTCATCATTCAGAAAAATCTGTCTGTTTCAAAATGACAGTCATTTCTAATGCACCCCTAAGAATGGCATAGGAGATTTTAAGAAGACATGTGTTAAAGAGGTGCAAAAATTTGTTATGAACAATTTATCTTGTAAAAAAATAAAATAAGATATAAATAATTCTAAGTTTAAGTAATAAGTAAATAAACTAGGAATGCACTTTTTAAAGTAAGGATCCTTACTTATCCTGTAGGCTCCTCCATCTTTATTATTCAAACTGGCGTGAAGTACATAAAAACCATTAAAACATGTACTTTGAACTTTTAACTTTACTGTAGTTAACATTTTCATTTTTCCTTATTGTAGTCTATTCTAAATATAAAATAAAGTTTATTCTTATATAATTTGAGTTTTTATTGGTTACTTATTTTTAAATCTAACTGTAGATTATCTGCTATAACCATGCCACCCAAATTCAAGTACCTGCTAAATCACTCTAACAAGATATTAGAAGCCGACAGACTACAGTCTAATTAAAAGCTCTAATAACAAAACTTTTCTTACTATAGCCAGTGTATGCTGGCTCAGCTGATGGGGCAGCATAAGGTGCACGATTATCTTGTCCTGTTGTATAACCAGAAGCTGTTGTTGAATAATCTCCTCCTTCGTAACCACTATTAGGATAACCACCATAACCACCTCCTTGTGAATATGATTGTGCACCTCCATACTGGCCACCTCCACTATATGACTGGTATGAATTTGTGTTAGAACCTCTGAAAATAAAAATCCTTAATTATTAAAAGTCTAAATAAACAACAGTGACAGAATTAAATCATTTAATTGATCCAAAAAATAGTTTGGAGGTAATTCCAATACTACCTCTTCACAAAGTGATTAAAAAAAAAAAGTTAGGTACCTTTAAGAGATGAACATGTAAGACAATAAAATGAAATAATCAGCTTACACACAAGGTGAGAGCCTTGTGGAAAGCCTTTTCATGCCTTCATTAAAAAAACAAATGTACCAAACCACAGTGCTTATCCTGCCTTCAAAGTGTAAGAAGTAGCAACTTAAATAACCGGATTGCTGCTACCATTCAAACAGCGAGCACACCACGGTAGGTCTGAACATGTCTGTACCTGCTGGTTCCTCCATTTTGAGTGTGATGGGCATAATTGTACATCTCTCAGTCGTCCTGTAGCAATCACTTTCTAACATCTTGTTGAAATACTGAAAAGTGCTACAACGAGGGAACACTACAGACCTAGATTTAGGAAAAAATCATATCAAATGAATTTTCAATGGAGCAATAAGTTAACCTCAAGTTTCTTCTGAAACTGGGAAAAACTGCTACAGAAGATCATGCAGTTAAAGGAAGTGTAAGGAAGTAAATGTTTATCATGAACACTAATTTTTGAGTGGTTTAAAAGGTTCACAGAGGGATGTAAAATGACCAAATATGGATCCACGCCCTGAACAAAACCAGACAACATCCAGAAAGTTAGTAAACTGATCCATCAAAATTATCGTCTGTGTTTGAGCTCTTACTGAAATATCAGGATTAACAAAGAACGTTCCCATCACATTTTGCACGAATCACTGAACATGCAGAAAATCTGCACAAAAATGGTGCCAAACTTCTCACTCCAGAGCAAAGAGTTTTTTGCCTATGATCCTTAAAAATGAACAAATCAAAATTCAATGCTTGTTTTTGACGTGTGGAATTGTCAATGTTCACTGGGTCCCCAAAAGTTGAGACAGTCTATCAACATAATCACATTGAGGTTTTGACAGTCTTTCATCAACAAGTGAGATGAAGACAACCCCCCTTGACTTGGCTCCCTGTGTCTGTTTTATTTCTTGACATCAAATCGAAGCTTAAATGGGAAAGATTTCATAGTGTAGAAGTAATGACAGTAAAAGGACAGAGGTTCTTAACAGCATTTGACTTCCAGGACAGCATTAAAAGGACAGGAAGCAGACTTCCAACATTGCTTTGAACAAAGGAAAATTCGTATGGAACATTGTAAGGATCGGCAAGGACAGTACATTGAAAGGGATAAACTTTGTAATGTAACTGGTGATCAATAAAATGTTTTGTAGCACCAGTCTGGTTATATAATTGCCACATCTTGTATTTCTTAACAAAGCAACCTGATTTTAAAAGAAGATACAGTACTACAACTTACTTCCTGGTCTTAATATTTTATAAATTTGAGTTAAGAAAATATAAGCTCTATAAAAAATTATAAATTAAATTCTTTTAATGCTACAGGTTATTGTACAATAAAATTTCAACTTTAGATCTACAAGGTTTGTCCAATAAATACGCGAACTGGTCGAATATAGTGGCCATTACAGAGGTTAAGCCACGCCCAATGTGTTGTTAAGCCCCAGAGGTGTTGTCTGGGACCCAATGAGCCGTCAGTGCTTGGAAGAACGTTACGCTGTGTGGATCTTGCGAGTAGAGTTATTTTTAGTTTTGCATTATTTTTTTGTTCGTCGATATGGAAATTGACCAATTCACTGAACAACGAATTAACATCAAGTTTTTGGTAAAACTTGGTAAAAATTACCAAGAAATTGCTGAAATGTTGAGAGTTGTTTATGGTGATAATGCTATGAAGAAAACAGCCATTTTCAAGTGGATTAAGCGCTTTAAAGAAGGTCGAGAAGACGCCACGGATGATGCAAGAATTGGGCGACCTTCAACCTCTTGTGTGCATGAAAACATTGATCGTGTGTGCGCGTCTTGTCCTTACTGATCGCCAAAAACTGTCCGAATGATAGCTGAAGAACTAAATTTAGGAAAATCAACAGTGCACACAATCTTAACCGAGCATTTGGGCTTAAGAAAGGTTTGTGCGAAAAATCGTGCCAAAACTGCTGACTCCGCATCAAAAGTTGAGAAGAGTCGAATGTGTTACTGACTGGAAAAATTCCATGGAAAATGATGTTGGATTCTTAAATAGGGTTATCACTGGTGATGAATCGTGGTTTTCGAGTATGACCCCGAATCGAAATCGCAAAGCATGGAGTGGAAAGCAACAGGTGAAGCTCGAACAAAAAATCAAGGAAAAGCTGATCAAAAATCAAAGTCATGCTCCTGGTTTTCTTTGATATCAAAGGTGTTGTTCATCATGAATTCCTTCCTGAGGAAAAACGGTAAATTCTGAGTTCTACCTTAACGTTCTCAAGCGTTTGAGATCGATCGAGTGCGTGTGGACGACCACATTTGACTCAAAACGATGGATGGATTCTTCATCAAGACAATGCACCCGCACATTCGGCTTTGATTGTTCGCCAGTTTCTGGCTAAAAATTCAATCACTATCCTTGATCATCCCCTTATTCACCGGACCTCTCCCCTCTGCGACTTTTTTTTCTATTCCCTAAATGCAAAAATGTGATGAGGGGACAGCATTGGGAAGATGTGGACACAATAAAACAAGAAACAACGAGGAGACTGAAAAGCCTGACTTCCGAGGACTTCCAAGGGTGCTTTGAAGAGTGGAAAAGAAGATGGGATAAGTGCATAGCAGTGAATGGAGAGTATTTTGAAGGGGACAAAATCAATGTAGATGAAATTTTGTAAAATAAAGTTTTTATGACCTTAGTTCGCGTATTTATTGGACAAACCTCGTATATTACATTTTACAAATATAATATTTAAAAAATATGATAAAAGTTAAATTCGACTATATGGGTGATGAAGAATGTGGAAAATAAAACAAAATGTTATTCATAAAATTACTTATTTAAAAGTTACATTGTAGAAAAAAGATTAAAGTTATTATAAACAATATATTTAATAAAGTTCACTTAATAAAGTTTATTATAAGTGAAACTTAACAGCAGATTTTTCAAAATAGATTTAGAGAACAAATACTCTTAACCAAATCTACTCAAGTCAAAGTGAGCAAAGTCTGTCATCATATCAAATCTGCCCATTTCTTTTTAATTTAATTTAATATTAGGAGCAGAAGGTTTGTACTGACCTCTGCATACTTCCCACACCATCTATAAGCTTTAGAATGATAGTGGAGCATTGCTGTTGTGATGGAGCAGTTGGAGTGGACATCAACACACGTCACACAGTGTGAGGAAGCAGCGACATTAACTTTAGAGGTAAGCAATTACTTGCCTTATTATTATTAATAAAGATACTACATCAATCTTTGAAGGTTTTTAGATCTTACTCTGGGGATAGTGACCACACTGCACTAAATATCTGGTGTGTGTCTGAAGAGCAGTCTTTGTCTGATCATAGGCATATTGTCATGGATCTCGAGGTGGTTAATAGATCAGACAATACTTACCGAAATCCTAGAAATCAGATGGGGGGGTCAATGAGGAAAGAGTTAAGGCCGACTTTAGGGATCTTAGCAGGCCGATAGGTAACTCACATGAACTATAGTATACAGCTGAATGATTGGTGGGTTGTGGACTCTTTTTATGAAAATTGCCCTTACGAAGAAGGGGTAATTTAGAAGGCCCCTAAGCAAGATGGGACAGGCTAAAAGGCTGTTTAATGCGGCCAAGCATTACATTAAGTAGGTGGCCTACAGGCAAGCCCTGCCTTCTTTTTTTTAAGGCATAAAAAAAAGCGAGACGGGATTTTTTGGGATCTGCACTGTCATCTGAGGGTGCACGTGTAAAGGACAAGCATGTACAGGGAGAAACTGTATCTAGGTTATGCAGGAAAAAAGAGGAAACTGCAGGACACTTAATTCATGATTGCGAGGCTCTTCCTAGTAGATGGCTAAAGGTTTTTGATTTCCAGGTCCCTAGGGACTTTCAGCAGGATGAGCAAGTCATTGAATTTTATGAAGTTTATTATAACTGAAATTTAAAAGCAAATTTGTCAGAATATATTTTTGGGAACAAATACTCTTCATCCAAGGTACGCAAGTCAAAGCGAGCTGAGTTTGTCATCATACCAAATCTGCCTTAATTTAATATATTTAATAAAGTTTATTATAACTGAAATTTAATAGCAGATTTTCCAGAATATATTTAGGGAACAAATAATCATCATCCAAAGCTACGCAATTCAAAGCGAGCTGAGTTTATCATCATACCAAATCTGCCCTAATTTAATATATTTAATAAAGTTTATTATAACTGAAATTTAATAGCAGATTTTTCAGACTATATTTAGGGAACAAATACTCTTCATCCAAGCTACGCAAGTCAAAGCGAGCTGAGTTTGTCATCATACCAAATCTGCCCTAATTTAATATATTTAATAAAGTTTATTATAACTGAAATTTAATAGCAGATTTTTCAGAATATATTTAGGGAACAAATACTCATCATCCAAAGCTACGCAATTCAAAGCGAGCTGAGTTTATCATATCAAATTTGCACTAATTTAATAAAGTTTATTATAATTGAAATTTAATAGCAGATTTTTCAGAATATATTTAGGGAACAAATACTCTTCATCCTAGCTATGCAAGTCAAAGCGAGCTGAGTTTGTCATCATACCAAATCTGCCCTAATTTTAATATATTTAATAAAGTTTATTATAACTGAAATTTAATAGCAGATTTTTCAGAATATATTTAGGGAACAAATACTCTTCATCCAAGCTACGCAAGTCAAAGCGAGCTGAGTTTGTCATCATACCAAATCTGCCCTAATTTAATATATTTAATAAAGTTTATTATAACTGAAATTTAATTGCAGATTTTTCAGAATATATTTAGGGAACAAATACTCTTCATCCAAGCTACGCAAGTCAAAGCGAGCTGAGTTTGTCATCATACCAAATCTGCCCTAATTTAATATATTTAATAAAGTTTATTATAACTGAAATTTAATAGCAGATTTTTCAGAATATATTTAGGGAACAAATACTCATCATCCAAAGCTACGCAATTCAAAGCGAGCTGAGTTTATCATATCAAATTTGCACTAATTTAATAAAGTTTATTATAATTGAAATTTAATAGCAGATTTTTCAGAATATATTTAGGGAACAAATACTCTTCATCCTAGCTATGCAAGTCAAAGCGAGCTGAGTTTGTCATCATACCAAATCTGCCCTAATTTAATATATTTAATAAAGTTTATTATAACTGAAATTTAATAGCAGATTTTTATATTTAGAATATATTTAGGAACAAATACTTTTCATCCAAGCTACATAAGTCAAAGCGAGCTGAGTTTGTCATCATACCAAATCTGCCTAATTTAATATATTTAATAAAGTTTATTATAACTGAAATTTAATTGCAGATTTTTCAGAATATATTTAGGGAACAAATACTCTTCATCCAAGCTACACAAGTCAAAGCGAGCTGAGTTTGTCATCATACCAAATCTGCCCTAATTTAATATATTTAATAAAGTTTATTATAACTGAAATTTAATAGCAGATTTTTCAGAATATATTTAGGGAACAAATACTCTTCATCCAAGCTACGCAAGTCAAAGCGAGCTGAGTTTGTCATCATACCAAATCTGCCCTAATTTAATATAGTTTATTATAACTGAAATTGAATAGCAGATTTTTCAGAATATATTTAGGGAACAAATACTCTTCATCCAAGCTACGCAAGTCAAAGCGAGCTGAGTTTGTCATCATACCAAATCTGCCCTAATTTAATATATTTAATAAAGTTTATTATAACTGAAATTGAATAGCAGATTTTTCAGAATATATTTAGGAACAAATACTCTTCATCATCCAAGTCAAAGCTACTGAGTTTGTCAAGTCAAAGCTGAGCTGAGTTTGTCATCATACCAAATTCTGCCTAAATAAATTTATTATAACTGAAATTTGAATAGCAGATTTTTCAGAATATATTTAGGGAACAAATACTCTTCATCCAAGCTACGCAAGTCAAAGCGAGCTGAGTTTGTCATCATACCAAATCTGCCTAAATAAATTTATTATAACTGAAATTGAATAGCAGATTTTTCAGAATATATTTAGGAAACAAATACTCTTCATCCAAGCAACGCAAGTCAAAGCGAGCTGAGTTTGTCATCAAACCAAATCTGTCCATTTCTTTCTAATTTAATATTATTTTAAAGTTTATTATATAAGATTTAAAAACAGATATTTCTGAATATGTATTTAGGGTAAAACTCTTCACCAAAGCTATAAAATCTGCTCATTTTTTTCTAATTTAAATTACATGGGCTGTTTGAAAAGTAAATTCCATTATTATATAGGTCATGAAGGAGTGCGTACAGAAGTACATTCGCGGTGTCGTGGATAGTCTATCTCAGTGTATGTCTGGTTTTGATGCTGTCAACATAGCTACACCATTTTGCATGCTCCCAAATTTGTGATCAAAATGGCCACTGTAAGCAAATAGTCCCACTGCCACAATTGATGGCTGACTGTAAAGTGCATGATGTAATTCAATTTTTACAGACAAAAAAAGGGAAACACATAGATATTCATCTGAAACTATGTTTAGTATATGGGAGAAGATATTACAATGACAGTGCAGTAAGGAAATGATTATGTTTGTTCCGGAAATGATGCACTAATATTCATTTTGAAGAGAGTAGTCGCTGATCCTCGGTGGTTTCCGATTAACTTATTGAGAAAATCAATGAAAAGATTTTGGGAAAATCAGAAGTTCACTACTACTGGGCTCGAGCGCCCCTCAAATATCACGGACTGTCCTTTATGATTTTGTTACTCAGGAACTCAGATACCACATATTTCGTGCTTGTTGGGTACCCACACTTCTCACTGGTGCATACAAAAGGAACAGACTGAAATTTGCTTTAACCTTCCTTGGACTAAAAGATGATGGTGTTGTTCCTTCGGAAGAACAAAAAATGATGGTGATAAACTACGTACACAGGTAGCGGACTTTTATCCATTGGGTAATTAAAAACTTGTTTGTAGCTATGACAGTGCTTAAATATAAGTAGTATTTATGTTGGAAAACAGTTTAAAATGTGCTATGTATTTGAAATGTCAGTAAATATAATGACAATTTTTTTTTACGTTAAACGGAAGTTCTGAATAGCCCTCAAATTTAATGAAATTTATTAAAACTGAAAATAAATAGCAGATTTTTCAGATTATAATTAGGGAACAAATACTCTTCATCCAAGCTACACAAGTCAAAGTAAGCTGTGTGTTGTCATATCAAATCTTCTGAACAAAGAGGCTGAGCATGTTAGGAGCTGTTTAATGCGGTGAAGTGATATGGTAAGTGGAAGGTCTACAGGCGAGTCCTGACCAAGTACATAAAGAATTAAAAAGTTTGAGACAAGATTCATTAAGGAGGTTCTGTGAGGAGGTTAATCGTACTTCTCATGCAGCAGGACTTCACAAGGGCCTGGCCTTGAATCCTATGAACTACATGATAAGACCTAATGAGGAGTATATGACAACTGAAGAGGACACTATAGAAGGCTTACTCAGGGGACACTTCTGACTCAGAAGTCACGAGTGCAGGGAGTGAGGGTTAGACATCTCCTATAGGAGACCTAGTAGATGAGGCTGGAGTATCAAAAACCAAGTTTTCAATATAGCAAAGTGAGACGGGCTATCAACATCTCTAACCCATTTAAATCATCAGGTACAGACTGAATTTTCCAGTTCTTTTGCAACATATAGGAGTCTATTGCGCTTATCCTATGAAGACTGTACTAAGCCAGCATAGCCATTACGTGTATATCTCTGGGCTGGTAAGTGGCCCATGAAATCTTTATTCTGAAGCCATGGTGAGTGTCTACCCAAGGCTTATAGATTTATCAGTCTGATTTTATTAATTCTGAATGCATTAGAGAAACTGGTACACAAACATGTTAAGGAGCCCTCCTCCCTCTTAACCCCCATGTGTGTATTTCCTGTGTATGTGTGTGTGTGTGTGTGTGTGTGTGTGTGTGTGTGTGTGTGTGCACGCGTGCGTTCTCGCGTCAGGGAAAGTCTGTGACAGTACATCTTCAAATCAGGTTTATATATTGGAAAGGATTCTAGAGTATAAAGAATGCCCTCAGAGTTTTTTTAGACACGAGTTTTTGAAAATTTCTCATTATTCAATGCTTCATATCCTGTAACGGCATTGGATAAGTAAAATCATGTGTGTCTGAGTAGGGGACGTTCTGAGGGGAGGACGGTTTTAACTAAAGCACTGGAAGAGGTGGAGGTGGAGCTGTCCACAGGGGCATTTGTTCCTTTCTCTTGTGGGATCTGGTGATGGATTCAAACCTAGATCTTCTCTCCTTGGAAGGATGCCATACCAAAGAGTATGCGATGATGTGTCTAGTGCTAATCCAGTGGCGGATTTCATGAAGACAGACCTATCGCTAGTAGAAACCTAGTGTCACCAGGAGAACTTATGGGTTAACTATAAGAAAGCTGCAATGGTTCTCTTCACTAAGAACAAAATCACCCTATATCTAGGAGGGCTTAAGCTCTTTAGGGAGAGAATCC
Source organism: Callitettix versicolor (assembly GCA_022606455.1). Lineage (NCBI taxonomy): Eukaryota > Metazoa > Arthropoda > Insecta > Hemiptera > Cercopidae > Callitettix > Callitettix versicolor. Next base: position 4,338,741 of record CM040187.1, read on the forward strand.
CAGTAGAAATGTCCAGATTTGGTGCTAAACACCAAACTAACCTGCAATGCATCATTGCAAATACTGAGCGCCCCATGAGGAAAGACAAGTCATTAATGGCAGTTAGAATGGTTTGTAAAAATTGATGACTGAGATCAGGCAGTATAGATATATTTATATCTATACTGGAATCATAACACCCATCGTGTGCTATAGTGTTTTGTTTTGTGGTGGACTAAGGCCACAATAAAAGTCAGACCAAATTCTAATTTTGCAAACATGGTTAAACAACACTTGGTATCCTTGGCCCTTTGATATCAAGATGACATTTGAGATCATGTGACAGGAAACTCAGGATATCTTGTATGATATACACATGGCTCCAAAACAAAGATAGTGTTGGGGTATATTTCTTGAGAACAAGAATGAAGAGACTTGTAACCCTGAAACAGTATGCCACTTTACTCCAGGCAGAAGGTAATAACTATCAATGGCTGCATTTGGGAGAATTTGTGTGGGCCTGTAAGAAGGCTCAAATTCATATTTATACCGATAATCAAGTAGTGAGTCCTATAATTCAGTCAAAGCTGGTCTGAGAGTGTCGGAAGAACATCAACGTCATGACCATGGAAAACTAAGTTATTCTCCACTAGGGCACAAGAGGGTTAAGAGTAATTACAAGACAGACAAATTAGTTGGATTGGGATCTTCTTTATTGGACCTAAGCTGGGAGTAGGGATTTCTCTTTCTCTGGCCAAGTCTGCTAACAACAGATGGATAAATGAGCAAACTCTGTGGGCATTCCCATAGTAAACATCTATGAAAAAAATCCCTTAAGGCGAACTTAGAGAGGCAACAGACATCTTGGGCCCAGCATCTAGGCAAACCATGGGGCTCATTACAGAATATCAGGGTCTGAGGGTTCATATGAACATGTATCATGGAGAAACTGTGTAGGTTATGCAGGAAAGAAGAGGAAACTGTGCAGGCCACATAATCTGTAATACAACTGAGGCTCTTCCATCAGGAAACTAACAGTATTTGGTTTCCAGGACCCTGAGGACCTCCAGCATAATAAGCTAGTTAGTGCACTGCAAGAACTTAGTAAGAGTTCCAGTCTTCTCAACTACAACCCAGGAGTTAGTAGCACAATAAACCCACTGATCACACAGCCTGGGGTTGCATTATCCTTTCTCTAGCTCTAAAACCTAATCTACCCAAACATGTAAGAAAACTCAAATCTAAAGCCATTTGGCAAAAAAATTTTCTCAGGCAGCATTTTGGGAATCAGACAATAGTTTTCTGTAGCCTAATTATTCCAGTTAATTAACAGTTGGAAGCAACAGTGTTTATAATGGGAAAGAAGGTTGAAACAAAATAGCCCTCATTTAAGACAGGTTTGTTTTTGTTTTTTGTAGTTATAGGCAGAATGTACCAAAATGTAAAAGCAAACATTAACCTTAGACCAAATTACAAAAAGTGAACATGATTTGTTCCAAATATACAAGACACATGGTTCAATTTTTATGTAATATATTTACTGAAAAATTTATTTAGTTATTATTTAAAAAATTTATTTTGCAAGATATATCTGAGTTCATGTCTTTTAACTTAGATTTTTGTACATTGTGGAGACAAAACAAATTGACAAATGTTCATGAAATATGGTTTTCTAATATCACAGGACCAGTTTTTAATTTCTCAAATAAAAAATGCTTTAAAATCAGATTTACTCAAAAAGAGCGCTAAAGATCAAAATTTTCCCTCAAATGTAGTACATTAGTATACAAACAGAACATATATTGAGGTACTGTTCAATTATATTTAGATAATTAAATAAACAGTATAGCAATTCTAATAGGCAATTTATGGTTTGAGTAATGTTATGTTTTGTTTTGTTCAACAACAAATTCGTTTTTAAATTTGTTACATTTTAAGTCATGAATTTGAATTTAAATAACTAATAAAATTTGAGCTAAATCGAACAAATCAATTTTAAGAAAATACATAACTTTCCTTGTTTGTCAATTTTTGAACTGATTTTTTTAAATAAATGAATATGACACAGTCTACATAATGTTTTTGCACACTTTATTAATTAAAACATTTGTGTAGGTTTTCTTTTAACATTTAATACTATCACAGTTAGGCACTATTAACAATGCAGTACTTACCCATAACTGCCTGGGGGTGGAGCTGAATATCCGTCTACTGGTGCAGCATCATACGACTGGTATTGTCTACAAATAATAAAATATGGTTATATGCAAAGGGTGCAACAAGGACTAACTTTGAAATCAAGAAACGGATAATACAGTCCAGCCATTTTAACTTGTAATCCACAAAACACAAAGCATTTATAAAACAAAGCATGTTCAATATCTTATATTGTTACAGATCTAGAAGAAATGCCTGAGCAAATGGCATAACTAGTTAAATTTGTGCTTCTTGCAACTTTAACAGAACACTTTCCACATCATTCCCTTCCCCACAGTGTGTAGACAGAGAAATGAGTCAGGTGAATTTTTATTAGTTCGAATCGCCATTATTAGTAAAATAATGTTAAATAAAAATGCACTCTCACATTACCTATGTATACAGCTCTTCATAATCCCTATATAATTTTATTGTCATTTTCCACTGGTACGCACAATATGAAAATTAAATTTGCTGATAATTCTTCAACCAGCAGAGTAACAAAAAGGTACACTCACCCCACTGTCATCTAATGCCATTCACAAGGGCGATTTCAGATTAGAAAACTTTTGTCAACAATTGGAAATTCTGAATGTATTTGTGCACTCAAGCAAATGTCACAAGACAGTAGTAGAATAGGGGTATCTATCCGCAGCACTTACCAGCCAATTTGACATTCATATCCACAATAATTTTTAACCTAAGATTCCCTTCTCCTTCCCACTATAAGGTTCTATTTATACCACTTATCAGGGCATAAATTCAGTTTTATTTACATTTGTGTTAATTACTTAATACAAAAATTTATAAAATTTTAAAGAAAAAATATACAAACAAAAATCTGTAGTGTTGAGTATGTTCGGGACATGTTTAATAATATATACACTAAAAAAGAACTAATACTTTTTCGTACATATAATAAAGATAGTAATTAAAATGACTGAACAAAATTAATAATTAGTTTAGATATAGCATACTTGCAACGCATACTAACAATATACTACAGTTTAAAAAAAAATATATTAATCAAATGCAGAAAGAAATATTTTTACAATTTGTTTACAAAAAATATGAACTACAACTAAAAAAAATGTTAATTAGAAAATATACATGAAAAGAAAGATAAAGCTAATAAAACATGAACTACAGTAATTTTTTTTAAATAATCATTTTCTTATTAACATGCTTTATTTACCTAATATTAGCAGTAAAAAGCTTTCTATCACAGTTTGTTATGGTTGATAAAATAACAACATGCCTTAAATGTTTTAAAAATTTAATATCTTTTTATACAAGATTTTGCAATTAAATAACTGGACTGGTGCCATAAAACATTTTATTTATCACCAATTACATTACAAAGTTTCTATTGCCCAAAGCAGTGCTGCAAATTCTGTTAAGTTAAGAGCCCCATTGCTTATATTTTCACTGCTTGCACACTGTGAAATCTTGTCCCGTTTAGCTCTGATATGACCTTAAGAAATAAAAGTCACAGGGCAAGTAGTTTTTTTTTTTTATAACATCCATATTTTATACTAGTTAGATCAACAAGGTCAAGGGATCAGAATTAATCGTAAAGGAGCAACTGTGGCTCAAACTAAGAACCTTGTGCTTTACTACATCGACCACTTAGCCCCAGAGCAATATGCACTTGAGCTCTTCCGATGCATCGATCGGCACTTTGTTTCAGAATTATATATAAAAAAAAACAATTCATTATCAATATTATTTTAAGATCAGAACAAATGTTCATTCTCGATTCCTTTTGCTCTGGAGTCAGAAGTTTATAAGGCATATTATTTGTCAACTGGGCCAGATTATACGGGTTGGATTTGAGACAGTCTATTGAAAAGAAATAGAAAACATTTTGAACACAAACTATCACAACTAATTCTCTGCAGCAGTTACAGTCATTAATCTAAAGCTTACCAACTGTATATTGAAGTGTGCACAGATCTGCTGCTAAAACTAACTGAAAACTGTACCTTACCTTACAGCAGTGCAGTCGAACCATACCATTTAAGTCTTACACCATATGCACTTTTTACTACCAAAGTTAGGACAAAATGAAAATAAAACTTACCCATAACTAGGAGCTTGAGGGGCTGCATAAGGTTCAACTGGGGGAGCTTCATATGAAGGGTATTGTCTATAAAGGAACAAAAACAAACAAAAAGGTTATTTTAATAAATAAAATTTGAAGCAAATAGAATAGGATGACAATTATGCGAAACTAACTAGGATCCAGAATGGTTCGGATAGTCAAACAAAACCAGATTTGAACCCTAAGCAGCACTTCACACCTCGCTGAAGTACTTATTAATTAGTAGTGAATTAAGTGTCACATGTACTCCTTCTTTGTTCATCACTGCTATTGCTAGATATGATGGATATCTTTTCTTATTTCTGCATTAGAAGCAAACAACCAACAGATTAAGTATTTTAAAATTGCCTTGAAACATTTTATATGCAAACACAAAAATAAACAAAAACACACACAAACTTAAAAAAATTCAAGCCCTCAGATCTCATAATCTATGGTTCACTGGGCAGCCCTGTTTCAACCAAATCAGTAAAGGAAAGGTAGGTTGATGAAAAATAATTAAATGATATAAAGGTAAGATGAAAAAACAAATGAAATGATTTGTCTGTTATGAATACAAGGAACTACTGTTTGGTTACACAGTCCCCCTCGCAATTTATGCTCTCATCATTGGGCACTTAATAAATTCATTTAAAAAAAAGTTGCCATGAATAATGTTTTTATATCAAAACCAACAAGCTTATCCTTCGTCACTAACTGTGATACTCACTGGCACACAAAAACAAAAGAAATGATGCAAAAACATTACACAAACTTTCTCACATTCCTTATTTTGCCAAAAATATGGTTCTAAAGCTGCAGGCAAAAACTGAAAAAATGGGAACAATTGCTCAAAACTGGTTTTCCAGATTTTCCTCATAAATAAAGATTTGTAACTCAAAGTCATTGTATCAAATTTGAAATTAAAGAAAATTACATTTCAAAAGAAAACTGAAAAACTAATGTCAGTCAAGAGTTAACTGTTTTTCCTTACTCAATTTAATATGTGATCCACCGAAACGTTATCTTACCATTTATAAAAAAATTAATAATTCCTATAAAACTTTTATCATTCTATTGCTAATTACAAATATTTTTCTATATTCTAAATATATATATATATATATATATATATATATATATATATATATATATATATATTGTGTTTAATGTCCATCTATTGTGCACACTTGGGCTAATGCAGACGATGGGATGATTTGAAAATGCAAAGCCCTAGCCGGAAATCGAACCCGGGTCCTCGGGGTGAAAGCCCAGTACGCTATCAACTAGGCCATATATATATATATAGTCAATATTGTAACTGGTTTTTCATGTTAATTGTAACAAAAACGACTGTAGTGCAACAGAAATTTACTCTCTATAGGATACGCTACAAATTGTATCTATAAAAAAATGCATGGCAGAACTGTAGTATTATAACAATAATACTAATATTTGTTAACAATAATTTGTAATAAATTAACTATGAATAACTTACAGATGAATACTCTAATTTTAAGTAAAACTTTAAATTACTGTACTGTGTACACCCTCAATGGTCAACATGCAATATGTGCTAGAAAAAAATTCCAAATATTTGTATACTTCTTACAATTGGTGGATAGTTGCCTTGTAATACAAGTTACTGTATATTCAGCTCAAAAATCAATCCTGGACTTGATAAATTTATCTGATTAAGATAATTTTCATAGAGACACCCCAAAAAATACATTCCTACATGGATATGTGGATGGCTTTGGAGCAATCACTACATTACTCAGAAAACACATAAATCAACTAATGAGGCATGTTACTGAATACATGACCAGTCGCGGATTAAGCATCACAACCCAAAAAATTGGATTGTTTTTTTACAGAATGAATCCTGACAATAGTCCTAATGAACGCAGTGATATGACATTAGGAGATGAGAGTATAAGATATATATATATATATATATATATATATATATATATATATCAGTTGGCAAACAACCAAATTTCATTCATCAGCTAAAAAACAATCAAATGAAAAATCAGAAAAAGAAGAGCAATGGGGTAAAATAACAGCCAGCAAACATGACTGTTCATGAGCGCTCTTTTGTATTCAGTAACGCTCTTCTGAGTATTATTACAAAAAAAAGAAGGGTATAGAAAAGCCATATTTTGAAAAGAGAAAATGAACCTGACGTAATATCTGTATCCCTTTGCTGGGCGCGCCGTGGTAATTTGGCCACAATGCCTAATTTTGCTTTATACACATGTAAAGTAATTTTAAGTGGACATATTACATTATTTTTTTGTTATACTTTGTTTCTAATTGATTTTTTTAATTTTCAGTTTTTTAATAGTTATATTTATTTAAAAAAGATATAATAATATTTGAAACATAGACAATAGTTAATGAACACAAACACTTGTCAGAAAAAGGATTTCATTTTATAGAAGAAACATGACAAATATTACAGAATTCTTAGTGGTCACACTTATCAAAAAACTAAATTTAAAAACAAAATTTAAAAATTAATATTTACAAATTTAAGCTGAGTCAATGTCCATTGCTTCAGCTTTGTGCAAACAGCGCTCTGTGATTCATACAAACAATTTTGGTTTTATTTTTGTGTGGTCCACAAATATGACAAATAGGTCCGTTTTGGTACCTGTTAATTTTCAGTTATTGCAAAATTTTAATGTTTCATTTTAAGTTTATTGTTTAATTTTATAAATATTGTTTAATTTTCTCTGGAAATTTATTGTGGCCAAACTGCTTCACATGTACACTGAATTTGCTTACTACAAATTTGAGCGCCACAAATTGTATGTATAATAAAATGAATGTTCTAGTTAACATTAACTATTAAAAAACCAAACTTAAATACAATATTAAATATAACTTACGTTGGTGGAGGGCCATTGTAACCATTAGCAGGCGGTGCTCCATCAAAACGACCTCTCTTGGCAGGTGCTGGAGGACCTCCTGCTTGCGGTGGGGGCCCTCTTTTAACCGGAGGTCCTACTGGTGGTCCCCCAGGTCCTGGTGGTGGAGGGCCGCCTGGACCTCCTTGTGGTGGCGGTCCAGCAAATCCTCCTGCACCTCCACGTCCTCCTCCAAAGCCACGTCCACCACGAGGCATCAGACCACCACGATCCATTCCTCGCCCACCTCTTGGAAACCCTATAAAATTCAATGTTTTAGTAAAATACAAAACTTTTTATATAATTATAGAGAAAAAGCTTAGCAAAAATTTTGTTAAGTATTTCACATTTAACAAAATAAAATGTTATATTTTTTCTCTAAGAACTAATTACGAGGGTTGATCAAATATAAACGAGACTGACTTTCTAAAAACTTTTCCGTTGGACATTGAACTCTAAAGGGTGGGGTTTCAGGTAGCCTGGGAGGTTTGGGACGGGCGTGAGGGCAACAACATTTCGTTCGGACCCTTCAGTATAAAACTATACAATGAGTGAGAGTGAAGTGCACGCTTCCGTGGAGCAGAGAATTATTATTAAGTTTTTGGCCAAGGAGGGGTCAATCTGACTGAAATCTTTAAGTGAGATTGACGGCTCAATACAGGGACAGGACCCTGTCAAGAGCTCGCGTTTTTGCTTGGCACAAGGAATTCGCTGAAGGACGGAAGCAGTAGAAAACCTCAGCCAAATCACGATCGTCGGCCGGGAAGGTAATGGCCACTGTATTTTCCGACACTGTATTTTCACGTCGATTTCCTCCATCAACGACGCACAATAAATGCACAATATTATTGCGATGTTTTAGAGGCCACAAAACAGTCTTTTTGTAGAAAAAGGAAATCTAAACCGGCGAGAAACGTCATTCTTCTTCACGATAATGCCCGACCACATTCAGCGAACGCTACGAGGCTTAAACTCGATCAAATTGGCTGGGAACCAATGGAACATCCTCCATACAGTCCAGACTTATCACCCTGCGACTATCACCTGTTTGGGCCACTCAAAGAGGCGCTTGGAGGCCAGCGTTTCGAAAACGATTCTGCTCCAATGGCTCAATGAACGCCCGAGAACTTTTTACGAAGATGGAATTAAAAAACTTCCAATCCGGTGGGAAAAATGTGTTACTCGTGCGGGAGACTATGTAGAAAAATAAGTTGTATCAAGAATAATTTGTAAGTAAGCAATAAATTTTTTAAAAATCAGTCTCGTTTATATTTGATCAACCCTCGTAAATTGGAAATAATTTCACACCAGATGAATATAAAGTTTACTGGACATAATTTTTAAAAAATTATTACCATAAACAGTCTACTCAGAAAGCACAAAGCTGGGTGTTATCAGCATGGTTTCTTTAATTGGGTTCATCTCAGTAGAGGGAGCCCAGGTATCATCACTGTAGACTTTTAATTAAATTGGCTTTAAAATAAACTTTAACTTAGTAACTTGGGTTATAATGGCCTCAGATGCTACATCAATTCAATATAAAAAGACTTGATTTTAGCAACACTAAATATTGTACTTAGTTACAGTATAGAGAATTTCTTTAACATTTTACTCTAAATTTTAAAGAGTTCATAAAACTATTAAACCCAATTAATGTAGACAAAGCTTTTTAATTCATCTCTGAATTGTATTTTTGTTAAACATGCATTTCTTTCCTTATTACTAAAAGAGATCACTTTTACACACTTTTTAGATACTGCACTGACTTTCTGAATGCAAGAAAATGTAAGATAAATAAACACTGAATTCTACTGATCATATATAAACTGTTACTGTTAAACTTCAATTAAATTTTTAAAGTAAAGTAAAAACCTATATAAAAAATAAACCAATGATTTATTTTTCATAACAGTAACAAATATCTTATATGGTTTACTGTATAACTAGTTATAGTGTAAATATTATCTATTATATAAATAATACATACTTCAATTTCAATCTATTAAGTCTTAAGTATAGAATTGAGGCTAAACCTACAAACATTTCAATTACTCATTCTAACCTAGGCCTGCTATAGTCTCAACTGAAAATTCAGTGAATATATCGCTAAAGAATATTAAACTAAATTTTATTGCAACATACCATAATTCATTTCATTGATTCTAAGACCACATGAATCTAAAATACATTATAATTTTGAAGAAACAGTCAATTTTTAAAGAACGTTACAAATAGGAAAAAATATTTTTTTAAATCAAATTTAATCAATATGAAGGCCTTACTTGAAAATAATTCTAATGGTTAAAAAAAATGTACTAAACTAAAGTTTGTGATAATGCTATGCAACGCTAGGTAGTTAAGGTTAGGCCAATAATGAAACAAATTTATAATCAATCACGCTAGAGTTTAATTAAATGCCACCACTTTCAGAGTTAGAAGATTCTTTACTACTTAAACAGTCATTACCTGAATTTTCCCATAAATTACACAGGTCTACAAACAAAAATTTGATTTGATAATTTTAGCTAATCTTTATGTTTTTTGGTGTGCTGAAACCGAAAATGAAGTCCGTTTTTCTCTATCACATACAGATTTTTTTCAAATCCATAGAACATAATATACCTGCTATACACATAACGGTCCTGGATTGACAGTTCCTCAGCCCCCTCGTGACTTGGACAGTATAGATAGGGAAGCTAATAGAGAAGCCTGTATGTCGGAGAGCGATGAAGTACACAGTGAGTTCAAAGCAAGCAGTTCAGAGGATGAACCTGAGCTTATTTCTCAACAGGAGTTGAACGACTTAGTGAGAGATCTTGGACTTCCAAAAGATGCAGCTCAGTTACTTGGCTCCCGTCTTAAAAACAAAAATTTATTACAGCCAGGCACTTCTTTTTCATGGTATCGACACCGTGAAGCAGTTTTTGTTCCTCACTTTGCTCTGGATGAGAATCTTATTTATTGCAAAGACATTCTTGGTCTGATGAGTCAATTTGGTGTACAATATGACCCGATTCATTGGCGTCTATTCATAGACTCATCAAAGCGAAGTCTAAAGGCTGTTTTGTTGCACAATGGCAATACTTATGCTTCAGTTCCAGTTGGCCATTCGGTACATTTAAAAGAAACATACTAAAAATTTGTCATTAGTTCTCGAACAATTCATTATAATGAGCATAACTGGTTGATATGTGGAGACTTGAAAGTACTCACTATGCTCTTAGGTCAGCAATCAGGGTACACCAAGTTCCCTTGTTTTTATGTTTATGGGATAGCCGAGACAGAAATTCCCATTGGAACAACAAAGACTGGCCATCACGAGGAGCTCTGTCGCCAGGCCAAAAATGTAATTAGGAGAAGTTTGGTTCCTTCTGACAAAATCCTGCTACCTCCTCTACACATAAAGCTAGGGCTGATAAAACAATTCAGAAAGTCTCTCAATAAAGAAGGTGAATGTTTTAAGTACTTATGCTCCAAGTTCCCAGGATTAAGAGATGCAAAGCTAAAAGAGGGATCTTTGTAGGCCCAGATATCCGAAACTTTCCACAGATCCACATTTCACTCAGACCATGAATGAGAAGGAGAAGGAAGCTTGGAATTCTTTTAAAGATGTTGTTGAGAAGTTCCTTGGTAACGTGAATGTATCGTGGAACGCATGTTGAAGGCATTTCAATTACAAGGTTGCAACATGAGTTTGAAGGTTCACTTCTTACATTCGCATGTGGACTATTTTCCGGAAAACTTAGGGGAAGTAAGTGAAGAACAAGGGGAAAGGTTCCATCAGGACATCAAGGAAATGGAACGTAAACATGATGGCTGACTATTGTTGGATGCTGCAGCGTGAATCATCTGAAGAGTCCTACACCCGGAAACGAACACGGAGAAATTTTCAAGAGAAAAAAAAACGTTTTCATAAAAATAATAACTAAATATGCCACTGTTAATTCTGAAGCTGTTATTTCTACTCATTTATGTATTTTGTACAGTAAACAACATTGAAATAAATAAAAGATCATGAAAACTCTTATTCGCCAATTCTGTTTTCTTTTAATGGTAGTACCTCTGCCCTTACTTGAGATTGAACAATTTCCTTACGTGATAGAAAAAAACTGACCTCATGTTCGGCTTCAGCACACCAAAAAACATAAAGATTGACCAAAATCATCAAATCAAATTTCAGAAAGATTATTTTTGTAGACCTGTGTTATATATTCTGAAGCGCCCACTGTTAGTTATGTTAACATTTCTTGAAGGATCACTGCATTAAGTTCAGATAGTTTATTCCCTGCTGTTGCAACCCATTCTGCAACTGCAGACACAATTGCACACCCTTTCTTAATCTTGCCAGACATTTTGATTTTTTATTAAATAGCCATTCTTTATACCTTTGACATAATCTTTGAAAGGTTAATTTACTGAAATATCATCAAGTGGTTGAAGCTTGCTGGTCATTCCATTTAGAATCAATATCAAATCACGTTCTTTAGTGTTCAGATTGTTTACTTTAGCAGATGAATGGCCTTTAAATGGCTTAAATAACATTGGGATTCCAAAGTTCCAATAACAAGGGATTCCAAAAAAAACAAGTTATTCCAAAAAAAAAAAAAAAAAAAGAATTCCCTGACCTCCTATTCCAAATAACATTTACCCAGTTGTTTATCATACCTGCTGTTGGAAGGGAAATTTTAATTTATTGGAATTGTTTTTGTTTCTTAAGGTAGAAAACAACACATTATTATAAAGTGGCAATTTATAGCCACTTATATGCCACTTCTTATGCATAGAATGACCATGATAAGGTTCTTTTCATATCATATAATTTTCATTTAAAATTCACTGTATAATTTTGTGGGTTATCAAAACAAGTAAGTGTTTTTCCACTTTGCCTATTTGGCTGAATGCATCTTATAAAGTTCAATAATATACTGAAGCTTAAGTTTTATTTCAAAATATGCAGAACAGCGTTTTTATTAGGTCTGATAAAACATGCAAAAAACTAAATTACTGTCCTTATGCTTCACTCGTAAATCACCCCTCCATTTAGTTCAGCTAATAAAAGAACTTTTCATTTCATTGCTGCATAAATGTACTCTATTTGAAGGCATTTTATATAATGAATTTTTGTTTTAACAACCTGGTTCTCAATAAACACAATGATCAAATGAAAACACTTGTTACCATCTGTCAACGGCAAACAAAATGATACAAAAGGTAGAAGGGGGATCAGAAATGCAAGGATCTGACCAATATGAAATTCAAACATATTAAATCAATCAATTGTTATCAAACAATTTTTTATTAAGTGGCGACTACTTCAAGCATAATTAGTCTACTCAGAAAGCACAGAGCTGGGAGTTTTCAGCAAGGTATTATTATTAGGGTTCATCTCAGTAGAGGGAGCCCTGGTATCATCACTGTAGACATTTAATTGATGTAAAACAAAAACAAAAAACATTTAATATTAATAATTCATATTCTCCTGTATTAATATTCTAAAAAAAATTTAAGTATACCATTGAGCTAAATGAGTCTACATGCATTTCTTGCAGATCAGTGCTATGACTTTTGAATGAAAACTGATTACTTCCATTTTTTAAGTTTTCATTTTTGTAGGCCAGTCCCCTGAATGGTCCCCAATCCAGGGAATGGTCGCAAATTGAACTGTTATAAAATAGTTTATATGAAAATAAATTATGTTAGTCATTCAACAAATCTTTTTTAACTAATATTAGAGTTACTATTAAAGTACGATTAAACAGTTTATTAGTATGCCGGGGTTTAAATTTCTCCTCGAATTGCATTATTGTATAAAACAGAACAGCTATAGAACTATATAATACTTAATACTTACTTCCTCTAAAATTGCCCCTTGTGCCTTCCCCTCGAGCATTTCCAAAATCTCCTCTTCCTCTCATTGGACCTCCAGGACCACCACGACCCCTGAGAAGGTAAAATATTTATTGTAGTAAAGTGCTACAAATTGTTTAAAAGTATTGGGCTCAACTTTCTTGCAATTATTAAAATAGAAAATAAAATTTGTATGATGTCAGCATGCCATACCACCATTCAAAATGTGACCAAGTGGGTCACGACCACCATATTTGGGCACTATAGTTTCACTGCTCAGATAAGCAGCAGGCATCTCCAAGGCCAATCGCCATCTTCTTTACTAAGTGTACTAATTACTCCATGTGTAGTTGTTTTGACCCAGAGAAGCATAGCTGTTAGGGTAATAGGCTGATGGGGTCAAAATACATTATGGGCTGGGCAGTAGTTGACTTATAATAGTTTCCCTTACAATGTAGTGTTCCAAAATTTAGTTGTGCATATTTATGTGTTCTGATAACATAAATATATGTAAGCTAAATTTAAGCTTAATCACTGCTGGTGCCTCAGTGGTTGTATGTAGTGGCTGTTCCAGGGGTGCCAAGCGCAAAGATCCACAGCCATATCCAAGGTTTCAAGGCCATACAAATCGAGCTGAACATTTATTTGGCGATTTGGGTATCACATGGTAATGTTTTACAGGCCACAATCATAAATTAACCCCGCTTACTAACTGAAATTTATATATACTTTTTCCCGACGAAAAACCCTTAAGGTTATCATCACCAAGTGCAATTTATATATATTAAAAGTTATATAGTATAACATATTTATTTATAACTCGGAAAATCTCCTTATGAAAATCCCTGCCAACATTCAATATCCATACTTTCCATTTCCTGTATTTGCAATTTAATGGATTTATAATAAAATACAGAGGTGTACTATCATTCCATAATATTAGAGAATAATGACTGAGTGCTTAGTTTGTTTCATTTTAAACTTAAATTTTTTATGAATGGATATGGTGTTAGGATACCAACCCATATTAACTTCAATTTTAAGGTATAATTACTTCATAAACATTGATTTAGTACAGAAATTTACTGTACCTGGTTTGTCGTGTCAATTGCAACAAATACACATGACCAATAATTTACCAGAAATTTTTCTCCACAGATTAGGGAACGCTTTAAATCGTATTTATAACAAAATGAAGAGCTGAACTGTGTGTGGTTATATAACAAATTTATAAATATTTATTAAAATTATTGTAAATTTTAACACTATAGCTTGACCTCTAATTTTATATAAAACCTTTTAATTACAGCAAGTTTCATTTGTAACTAGAGTTCTTCATAAATTGTTTTTATTTTCGTTTAGAAATTTATTGTACCTGGTTTGTCGTGTCAAGTACAACAAAAATACATGACCAATAGTGCATCAGAAATTTACTCTCCACAGATTAGGGAACGCTTCAAATTGTATTTATAACAAAATGAAGAGCTGAACTGTGGTTATATAATAACTAATATGAAAATTACTGTAAATTTTAACACTACAGCTTGACCTCTAATTTTATACAAAACCTTTTAATTACAGCAAAATTCATTTGTAACTAGAGTTCTTCATAAAATGATTTTATTTTCGTTTAGAAATTTATTGTACCTGGTTTGTCGTGTCAAGTACAACAAAAATACATGACCAATAGTGCATCAGAAATTTACTCTCCACAGATTAGGGAACGCTTCAAATTCTATTGATAACAAAATGAAGAGCTGAACTGTGGTTATATAATAACATTTATTAAAATTATTGTAAATTTTAACACTACAGATTGACCTCTAATTTTATACAAAACCTTTTAATTACAGCAAAATTTCATTTGTAACTAGAGTTCTTCATAAAATGATTTTATTTTCGTTTAGAAATTTATTGTACCTGGTTTGTCGTGTCAAGTACAACAAAAATACATGACCAATAGTGGCACCAGAAATTTACTCTCCACAGATTAGGGAACGCTTCAAATTGTATTTATAACAAAATGAAGAGCTGAACTGTGGTTATATAATAACTTATTAAAATTATTGTAAATTTTAACACTACAGATTGACCTCTAATTTTATACAAAACCTTTTAATTACAGCAAGTTTCATTTGTAACTAGAGTTCTTCATAAAATGATTTTATTTTCGTTTAGAAATTTATTGTACCTGGTTTGTTGTGTCAAGTACAACAAAAATACATGACCAATAGTGCACCAGAAATTTACTCTCCACAGATTAGGGAACGCTTCAAATTGTATTTATAACAAAATGAAGAGCTGAACTGTGGTTATATAATAACATTTATTAAAATTATTGTAAATTTTAACACTACAGATTGACCTCTAATTTTATACAAAACCTTTTAATTACAGCAAGTTTCATTTGTAACTAGAGTTCTTCATAAAATGATTTTATTTTCGTTTAGAAATTTATTGTACCTGGTTTGTCGTGTCAAGTACAACAAAAATACATGACCAATAGTGCACCAGAAATTTACTCTCCACAGATTAGGGAACGCTTCAAATTGTATTTATAACAAAATGAAGAGCTGAACTGTGGTTATATAATAACTAATATGAAAATTATTGTAAATTTTAACACTACATATTGACCTCTAATTTTATACAAAACCTTTTAATTACAGCAAGTTTCATTTGTAACTAGAGTTCTTCATAAAATGATTTTATTTTCGTTTAGAAATTTATTGTACCTGGTTTGTCGTGTCAAGTACAACAAAAATACATGACCAATAGTGCATCAGAAATTTACTCTCCACAGATTAGAAACGCTTCAAATTGTATTTATAACAAAATGAAGAGCTGAACTGTGGTTATATAATAACTAATATAAAAATTATTGTAAATTTTAACACTACAGATTGACCTCTAATTTTATACAAAACCTTTTAATTACAGCAAGTTTCATTTGTAACTAGAGTTCTTCATAAAATGATTTTATTTTCGTTTAGAAATTTATTGTACCTGGTTTGTCGTGTCAAGTACAACAAAAATACATGACCAAATAGTGGCACCAGAAATTTACTCTCCACAGATTAGGGAACGCTTCAAATTGTATTTATAACAAAATGAAGAGCTGAACTGTGGTTATATAATAACATTTATGAAAATTATTGTAAATTTTAACACTACAGATTGACCTCTAATTTTATACAAAACCTTTTAATTACAGCAAGTTTCATTTGTAACTAGAGTTCTTCATAAAATGTTTTTATTTTCGTTTAGAAATTTACTCTCCACAGATTAGGGAACGCTTTGTATTCATAACAAAATGAATTCATTCAAAACAAATCATAACATTTGTAAACTGACGTCTAGTTCTAGTTCAATATAAAAACCTATTAATTACAGTAAGTTTCGTTGTACCTGGTTTGTCATGTCAATTGCAACAAATACAAATGACCAATAGTACACCAAAAATTTGCTCTCCACAGATTAGGGAACGCTTCAAATTATATTTATAATAAAATGAAGAGCTGAACTGTGGTTTTATAACATTTAAAAATATTTTTTAAAATTAGTATGAACTCTACAAACCATATAACTTCAAATTAAAAAAAAAACTTTAATATCTGTTTCTTTTTTAACTGTATTTACTAAGAAGTAAATACATTACAACATTACAATTATAGTGTATAAACATTACAATTAATGTTTGTGTTTTATAATTAATTTAGTTTAAAAATTTACTGTATTTGATTTGTCATGTCAATTGCAACAAATGCAAATAGCCAATAGTTTACTAGAAACTTACACTCCACAGATTAGGGAACGCTACAAATTGTAATTATAACAAAATGACTTCATTTTACAGCTCTGCTGAACTGTGGTTATATAACACACATTTAAAAGGTTACCTCAGCATTTGATATTAGTGATATTTATCACTTTAGTTAAAGTATAGTAACACAGTTGTTCATAATTTTTTTATAACAAGGTTGTATGCTGGTCAAAAGTAAATAATTTGATGATGGCAAGTTGGTTCAGATTATATACGAGGTACGTCCAGAAAGTAAGTTCCGTTTCAATTTCTCTACGCTGCAGCACTGCGATCGTAGTTCCGCACATGCGCGGTAGAGAAGAAACGTGCATCATTTTGAGATCGCTGTCGCCACGTACGTTTTGTTGTGCTTGTTTACAATGTCGGTGTTGATTGAAAATCCCGCCGCTTGTGAAATCAGATCTGTGATTCGTTTTCTGAATGCTAGGAAAGTGAAACCAATTGAAATTTATCGGCAAATTTGCGAAGTTTACGGACAAAATGCGATGGTGATTCAATGGTGAGAAGATGGGTCCGACAGTTCAATGAAGAACGTAGTGCACAATGAAGAACGTAGTGCACAATGAAGAACGAAGTGGGCGTCCATCTTTGGTTACAGAAGAACTGGTTCACGCGATTGATTACAAGATCCAGGAAAACCGCAAGTTTACAATTAAGTGTTCTCGCTATAGAATTTCCCCAAATCTCACTATCACTAATTCATGAAATTGTTACCGAAAAACTGAAATTTCATAAACTTTGCTCACGTTGGGTACCAAAGATTCTTACTGAGCTACACAAAACAAACCAGATGGGTAGTGCACTTCAGTTTTTGACCCGTTATGATGAAGGCGGTGAAGAATTTCTGACACAGATAGTCACAGGAGATGAAACTTGGGTTTCTTACGACACCCCTGAAAGTAAGCGGCAATCAATGGAATGGAGGCACACTTCATCCCCAGCAAAGGTTAAGCTGAAACAAATCTTGACACCTCGAAAAATGATGTGCACAGTGTTCTGGGACTGGAAAGGGATCTTACTTATTGATTTCTTACAGCGTGGTCAAACAATCAAAGCAGATGTTTATTGAGAGACACTTCAGAAATTGCACCGCGCAATACAGAATAAGCGCCGAGGATTCCTGTCAAAAGGTGTTCTTTTTCTTCATGACAACGCACGACCACACACTGCAAATGTGACAAAAAACCTCCTACAGGGATTTGGCTAGGACGTGTTTGACCATCCTCCGTACAGCCCTGACCTCGCTCCTAGCGACTTTCATCTGTTCTTACATCTCAAGTCTTTCCTTGGCGGTCAACACTTCAACAATGACGAAGAGCTGAAAGAAAATGTTTCCAACTGGTTGAAGACACAGGCGGCAAACTTTTATGAAGAAGGTATACAAAAACTTGTGCCACGCTATGACAAATGCCTGCAAAATTTCGGCAGTTATGTGGAAAAGTAGTTTAAGAGTTGTAGAATTTTATGCAATAAATAATTTTTCTGTATCTGTACACAATTTAATTTTATTACCAAATGGAACTTAATTTCTGGACATACCTCGAATTTGTAGTTGGATCTAGTTCAGTGTATCAATGTTCTATTATATAGTAAATACCAACTGTACATGATACGTAGTTACTACATACACTCTTCCCATTCTTAAAATCAATTAAAAATAAAGACTTTATAGCAGCAACATGTTCCAGTCAATAGGAACTATAAATAAACAAATGAAGTCAGGCCAATTCTAAAGGCTGTAAGGTTCTATTTTCTCATGTGAAACATCAATTCCCATACATTTTGCCGTGTTAATGCTTGCTAGTTGTGGAAACACTATGAATAAACTGCACCTTTAGTCTCCATTGCAAAGACTAAAATTCAAAATTTCTTCTAAATCAACATCAATTACAACTTATATCAACGAATTAGTATTGGTATAATCAAATGAGTAAATCTATGCCTTGTTCTCAATGTGTGATACAACAGCGTAAATTATGTTAGTGTAGTATTTATTCCTGAAACACTTATTTTTTTACTGCCATTCTACACCACAAATTTTTAGGAGTTATTGATTTTACGGACTATAAGAAGCACTTTTTTCTTCGAAAAATTATCTTCAAAAATCAGGTGCATCTTAACATGAAATCAATATAAGAGTGTCTAGTGTATAATTTGAAATTCCCACCACTATAAAAATGACCATATATTCGATGCCGCGGGAAACCTATCTCTACATGGCAACATTGAATTCAACTGGCAGCAGCAGTGCACAGATGCAATGAACATGAGTTGTAGGGATTCACAAGATTGCTAACACTGTCTCCCACCCCGTCATCACAAACCCCAAAACACTATCTAGCCTATGATGTGTCATTGCAGTTTATGACACAGTGAACTTGAAAGTGATTTGTGTAATCAGTAACAGTACAATATTTTTGTTAGTAGCTACTTTGTAATAGAAAAAAATTAAACTAAGAATATTTTTAGACTGGCTTTGCAATTTAATAATAAAAATGGCAAAAAGTTATTAAAAAAAAATAAATACAAATTAGGATGTCTTATAAACTGTAAAATAAAGTATACAATCAAATTTCTAACATTGCAGACACTGAATATTGCACATTTAGTTATGACTGTATGCACACTAATCGTTTTAACTGTATATTATGCAGTTCACTTGGACAGCCTGTACTACTGGGATATCTCACCAGGACTTAAAACATGGTATGTCTACTAAAACACACACACACACACACACACACACACACACACACACACACACACACACACACACACACACACACACACACACACTTGATTATAAGTAAATCTTATCTGTACATTATAGATTGGTTCAGTAAATAGTTAATTGAAGTAGGGTAAAACTTGCTATTTTGCTTTAAAATAATTATCGCAATCTCCAAATAATATATTTAGTAGAACAATGTTTATTACTTTAATTATTAACTTATTAACAAATATACAAAACAAAAAATTATTAACGAATTCAGCCCAATAATTTATTAGTAGATAATATTTATACCTTGGTGGTCCAAAGCCTCCTCTTTCTCCACCTCTGGGCATACCAGGACCTCCTCTAGGTGGCATACCACGTCCTCTTCCAGGTGGTCCGCCTCGCATCATTCCTCTTTGAGGCCCTCCTCTAGAGAAAAAAAGAATTAATAAAAATATACCATATGTTTCTAAATTAGTGACCTTGAACAGTTATACCTAAAAGTAGTCTTCAACCTATAGCGTAAATGACCATACTCCTTGCAGAGGGATGCAGACTAGCTGTACCTATTGAGAGCATTTAGACGTCCCTCGCGGTACCCGAGTCTAACACACACTTACAACTTTAACACTTTACACTCACAGTTACATTTAGGGAATCCCAAGCTAAGGTGGAACAGCATAAGCCGAGAGCTGCATGGCTAAGAGGGAGCTTAGCTTTTAGTATGCAAACTCTGGATACCAGGCGACCTCCAGTTTCAATTAGCCTTACCTATGCATGCGGGGCTGCATGAGTGGACTTCTTTTTCCATCGCTGTTCGTGGAACCATTTATGAATACTCAACAATCAAAATTAACTTCTTTTTTTGCGGCGTACAACCGTTAAGGTTATCATCGCCATCACGCAAAATGAAGGTATAAAAAAAGGAATTAACAAAATTTACTTATATATAAAAATAAAACTACAACAAACTATAATAGTAAAAATAAATTAAACAAAAATTAAACAACAGGTATAACTATATCAATATAAATACTTAAGAACTAAATAACAATGAATAATGAATAAAATTTAATAACAATTCGTAAAAGTATATATAAACATAACAGAAATAAAGTTTTTTAGATAAAATAAATAAATAAAATAACACAAGAAATAACAAATATATAAATTAAATTTTATTTAAAACATTCAGACGATGAAGAAAGTCCAGAACCCGGTCAACGGCCGAGGCACTATCTCCCAACATCGTCTGCAAACAGTTGCTCAGACCACACATAACACGCACATTTTGGAAACCATCACAATCGAGCAATATATGTTTTATTGTGATGGTTTCCCTACAGAACTCGCATTCAGGTGGGTCCCCGTGTTCCATCAGAAATCTATGCGTTAACATGGAGTAACCAATGCGAAGGCGGGTGATCACCACCTCTTCTCTATGACTTGCACGTATTGACGACCCCCAAGGACGAACAGTATTTTTAATTACCCTCAATTTGTTTGTTACTGCTTGTAGCTGCCCATTCATTTTCCCACTGTAGAAGAATTAAATGTTTTACGTGACAAAGAAAGTCTGACAAGATTACACGCTGAGTGCATGGTGGTAGAAAAGTTGCTTCCTTTGCCACATTATCCACTGCAGTGTTTCCAAATATTCCACAGTGACCAGGAATCCAGAGAAAAGATACTCTTGCACCTCGTAGTTAAGTCTATGAAAAGAGCACAGAATATTTTGAACCAGAGGGTTTACCGAATACATATCCTGGATTGCCTGGAGGGATATGTAATGCAATCCCTCCAGAACAAACTACGTAATGCAAACTATCGAATTCAATAGTGTTCAGAGCCTTTAAGATGGCAAAGAGTTCAGCCGTAAAAACACTACAAGTTGAGGGTAATCCATACTTATATGTTTCGTCCAGTGAGTAAAAGGCGCACCCAACATTATCATTCATCTTAGAATCATCTGTGAAAATAAGTTTAGCAGATGGATATGAATTAGTCAGTCGAGAAAACTCATGTTGATACACAATGTTAGGAGTGCTGTCTTTCAGGTATGTACACAAGGAGAAATCAAAGGTCGGCATATTGATTATCCATGGAGGGACAAGACAAAAGGACCTTTCAAACATTGGGAATAGTTCAATACGCAAGTCTTCAAAAACACGGGTTGTTCTAATGCCAACAGGGGCTGTAGCGTGTGGTCGGGATTCATAATGTTGGTGCAACTGATTATGGAAAACGGTATTATAAGCAGGATGCCATGGTTTACATAATATATTTACATAATATAATACATTTAATTGTAACTGCTGTCTCCGACGAGAAAGTGATGGTTCGCCAGCATCGGCGAGAATACTCACGACAGGACGAACGGAAAGCACCAGAAACAAGACGGATTGCAGAGTTATGGACGGGATCTAGTTTCTTTAAAATCGATGGTCTAGCAGATGAATATACAATGCTGCCATAATCAATTCGCGAATGAATTACGGCACGGTAAAACATCAGCATACAGGTCCTATCAGCGCCCCATCGAGACCCACTAAGAACCCTTAACATATCGAGGATTTTGGTGCATCGTAACTTTAAATCACGCACGTGAGGGCTCCAGGAGAGCCTTTCGTCAAGTATTAGACCCAAGAATCGAACGGATGGAGAAGTCCGAAGCTGTATACCATCAAGATATAACGACGGAGCGTGGATCTGTCGACGGCGACTAAAAACAATACACTGAGTTTTAGCAGCGGAGAATTTAAAGCCAATAGTTCTTGTCCAGGTCTGCAACCTATTTATTACCAGCTGAAGGGTTCTTTCAGCTGTTGCCATATTTCTGGTGCTTACGTAAATAGCAAAATCGTCCACAAAGAGAGAACATCTGGCAGGGGACCGTACACTAGACGTTATGCTATTTATTGCAATAGCAAACAGAGTAACACTAAGTACACTCCCCTGTGGAACACCATTCTCTAAGTAGAAGCGATCTGATAGCGTACTACCAAGACGCACCCTAAAATACCTATTACTGAGGAAGTTTTTGATAAAATACAGAATCCTGCCTTGTATACCCAATGATTTTAATGTGTTCAAAATTTCCCTTCTCCAAGCCATGTCGTAAGCCTTCTCTAGGTCGAAAAAAACAGCTACTAGTGTTTGATGCAAGAGAAAGGCATTTTGTATTTCAGATTCTAAAGATACTAATTGATCCACAGAACATCGTCTTTGCCTAAAGCCGCACTGGTCTTTGCGAAGTAAATTGTTGGTTTCCAAATACCAAACAAGGCGACGATTTACCATTTTTTCTACTAGCTTGCAAAGAACGCTGGTAAGAGAAATTGGAAGATAGCTACTTGCATCAGTTTTATCTTTACCTGGCTTAAGAATAGGAATTACTATTGCTTCCAACCAAGCGTCAGGGAAAATATGTTCATCGAATATACGATTGTAAACCTCGAGGAGGGCAAGCCTACCTGACGTTGGAAGGTTTTTGATCATGGAATATACGAGGTTGTCAGGACCTGGAGCTGTGTCCTTCGTTGAAGACAGTGCAGATTCCAGCTCATGCAGAGTAAACAGACTATTAAGAGGAGAGTCGTCAGAAGTACCGATGGTGAACGGCAATGGTTCCATTGCACTTTTGTATTTAGGAAAGGCAGCGTTATACGCCGTAGAACAGGAATAGCTAGCAAAAGATGATCCTAATAAATTTACAATATCGGAACACTGACAAACTAACTCTCCATTCGGCTGTTTAAGACCCATCAACTCCGTGGATGGAACACGACCAGATATAGAGCGCAGTTTCTTCCATACGACAGATGTTGGCGTTGTTCTACATATTGTTCCAATATATTGCGACCAAGATTCCTTTCTACTTTGTCTAAAAATTCTTCGAGCTTTAGCTCTAAGAATTTTGTACTGCTCAAGATTTTCATCTGTCAGGCTTTTGTTGAATCTCCATAGTGCTTTTCGGCGTAGACGCAAAGCCTCCTTACAGTCATCGTTCCACCAAGGAACAGATAGATGAGGTGGGTATGCGGATGTTGTAGGGATAACATTCTCGGCTGCATGTAAAATCGTATTTGTGAATTTCTTAACCACTGTGTTAATGCAGTTCACTTCAATGTCTGGTGGTACAAATCTTTTTGCAAATTCTTCCCAATTTGCCTTTTTAACGATCCAACGCGGCAGGCGTCGTTGCACATGAGGGAAAGTATAAAATGAAATATTAATGGGATTATGATCACTGCCATACAGATCTGGTAACACCGACCATTCAAACTTTGTTGCCAAAACTGGACTACAAAATGACAAATCGACAACTGTCCATCCGCCAGTAGATGCTGATAAATGAGTCGGGGAACCGTCATTCAGAAGACACAAATCTAAGTTTGATTCCTTCGATTCGTATTCCCCTTGAGTTACAGGATAAGCAACCCCATGAAGTATGGTGAGCGTTAAAATCACCTGTCAATAAAATCGGTTGTGGCAACTGAGATATTAAATCATATACTTCATGATGTTGGAAATTGTAACTAGGCGGCAAGTAAAGGCAACAGACGGTAACTTTGAATGGAACGGTAATCTGAACAGCAATAGCTTGTAAAGGAGTTATTATATTGACAGATACCGAATGGACAGAGTTGTGAACCAATATGGCTACGCCACCTCTGGCTCTTTCCTCAGTGAAGAAATCTGCGCTGAAAATAGAATAACCCCTAAAATTGAAGGTGTGAGATTCATGTAAGTGCGTCTCTTGGAGACACATTATTAGAGGGGACGAATCTCGCACAAGAACTTTGAGATCTTCCATATGGCTTCTTATCCCATTAACATTCCACTGTATTACATTGTTGTTAATAGAAAATGCAGACATTGAAATATAATAAATTAATATAGCATCGGGTTCTGTTCGTTTCCGTCATGTAGCACTTTATATTTATCAGAGTCTATCGACATCGAATCACTACTGCGATTCATGTTGGACTCTGTAGATACATTTGTTTTGGCAGAAGTCGCTTTTGATACAGCTTCAGTTTTAGTTTTTTTATCCTGCTTAGACGTATTTTTAACCAATTTTTTATCCGCATCCTTAGACCCAACTACTGGTGGGTATGTATTAGATTTTTTTAAAAAGTAATGTAGTCCAGGAGAAACAGACTTTACTGTCGGTTTTACCACTTGTGACTTAGTTCGGATCATCATTTTGGAAGCAGATGGAACTGCTTCAGGAAGAGTAGGTTTTGAAGATTTAGTCACAAGTGACTTTAGAGCTTGATTTTTAGAGATATTCGACTGATTTTCTTTTGAAGAGATAGACAAAGATGGATCAGATGTACTGGAAGCAGGAGTGGTAACAGTTGAAATTACGGATAACAGCTGAGCTACTTGCTCAGTCAGTGCTTTAACAGTTTTAGTCAGTTCATCGCAATTTCTACATGAGGTCTTGCTACTAGACGCGACCGAGGCAAAAGACTTACCCTCAATTATTCTTGAACTTTTGAATATTTTTTTAGCTTCTGAAAATGAAACTTTATCCCTTGTCATGATAGTCAAAACTGCTTTCTCGTCCTTATACTTGGGACAGCTGAAGGAACGAGCCGGATGATCGCCACCACAATTGGAACACTTTGGGTCATCCGTGCAATTGTCACTACCATGGCCATTCGAACCACAATTACCACATATTTCGGGCTTTCTGCATGTAGAACTCACTTGTCCAAACCCCTGACACTTAGAGCATCTTCTCGGGTTTGGAACGTCAGCTCGAACAGAAAGCCTTTGATATCCGGCAAATATATTCCGGGATTGTGGGTTTACAGAATGAGGGAAGCAGTTGGTACTTTTTTCCCATTTTCATTTCGCAGAATGCGATAAACATCCGTAACTGACTCTGATGCCAACTCAGACTTTATCTCCTCAAGGTCTAGGTGGTGGAGATCTCTGCACGTTACCACTCCTTTAGCAAAATTCAAGGTTCTGTCGGGCTCCACAGAAACCTTGATCCGATCAAAAAAGGAGGACATCTTTAGGAGCAACAAGCTCTGCTTGTCGATACTAGTCTGAACTAATAGCGTGCCATTTTGTAGCTTCCTAATAGACACTACAGGACCTACTCTTCCAACAATAGCCTTGTTTATGAGGAAGGGAGACACCTTCGATAGGTCACTCTTCCTCAGAATTTCTGAAAACTAAAAATCTAGGAGAAGGGAGCTGAACAACTGCAGCACCCATCTCCTTTTCTTCGATGTCCATACTCCCACTGCTACTCTCAGACCTGTTCGACGTAGTCGAACGAGGCCTCTTCAACACATTTTTGGCGTTTTGTTTTTTTTGTTCCATACTTTAGTTTGCTGAGCGATTCATGAATGATGATTTTTCGAACAACTGGCACAGGGTGCACCCAAACGACCACCAGTGGCCCAGGATACTCGAACTAAAGCGAGAATCCCCAATTAATTGGGGGGAGGGGACCTCCAAATATCCTGGAGCCGAAATACATGTCTGTCAGCACTCCAGAATATCTTAGGAATGGGTTCCGGTTCCCCAAACCGAAGTACCACTGGCAGCCGCCCTCTATGTACTCACAGAATGCAACCATTTGTTTCGATAGACCCAGCTATGGGCTCCGACACCCATAACTCAACATTCATGTGCTTGCCAAGCACCTATAGGCTGCTCGGTTCCAGAACCTGTTCCATCAGAGGTCCTCGGCAGTGCTAGGCACACATCAGGTTCCACATACTTGGCCCCGCCAAAGGAAACCAAGCAAAATCGCCACTCCCAGACGTAACGGAACAAGCACAGCAAATTCCTATATGTACGTGTGAGTGTGAAGTGTTTACATCGTAAGTGTAGTGCTGTAAGTTAAAGTGTGTTAGACTCAGGTGCCGCGAGGTTCGTCTAGGTCCTCTCACTAGGTGCAGCTAGTCTGCATCCCCTGCGGATGTGTATGTGTTTGTGTGTGTGAGAGTGTGTGTGTGTGTGTGTGTTGTGTGTATGTAGAGTAAATGAGTGAGTAGAATGAGCTAGTGGTATGGTGGGGTCGCTAAGCTCATCAGCTGCTCACTTCAGCTGCCTCCGCTGGCATGAAAATTAACTAATACACACCTTGGGGAAGTTTTAGGAGTGGACCTGGGGAGTGAGAGTTTGGGAAAGGAGGATACTGGGGTTGGACTCAATCCCGTTGAATCCACCAGTGTTGTATTGGAGCCGACTGTGGGGCTGCCAGACAGTCCTACTGTGCCAGTTTCCGATGCTGGTTGTGCTTCTGGGGGATCTGCATAGGTGGACCTAGAAGACAACAGGGCTGTCAAACATCCTTCAGGAGCACAAAGGCGCCAACTGCAGAGAGAAAAGGCAGCAACTATCTCTTCCCCCAAAAAGGATGAGAGTTGTTCAAGTCAACCTCCATCACAGTAAGGCAGCAACTGCTGTCTTACGGAGGATGTTTGAGCAGAGTGAAGTCGACCTTGCCTTGGTTCAAGAACCATGGGTGACAGGAAGCAGAATAGCAGGACTGACCATAGGCGGAAGTAAGTTAATATATGACCGATCAGCCACTAGGCCTAGGACCTGCATAGTTATTAGAAATAATATTGCGATACTTGTGTTGTCTTCTTTATATTCCAGGGATTGTACTGCAGTTAGTACAGAGCTACGTGTGGGATCTAGGAACAGAAGGGTTGTCATGACCTCTGCTTACTTCCCACACGAGGAAATGGATAGCTTCCCGCCCATCAGCTTTAGAAGGGTGGTGGAGCACAGTTGTGATGGAGCAGTTGAGCTGCTTGTTGGAGCAGATGTCAACGCACATCACATGGTGTGGGGGAGAAGTAACACCAACTTCAGAGGTGAGCCGTTGCTTTCCTTTATTGTAGCTCATAATCTTTATATTTTCAATAAAAATAATACACCTACATTTGTAACAAAGGCTAGAAAGTGAGGTTTTAGATCTTACCAAGGGACCAAGGGCGTGCACGCTGCATTGGGTATGTGGCGTGTGTCTAAAGAGCTGTCTATGTCGAATGATAGGCATATCGTCATGGATCTTGGGGTGATAAACAGATCAGTAAACACTTATCAAATCCTAGGAATACTAGATGGAGGCCTATGAAGAAAAGCTTAGGGCTGACCTTAGGGATCTTAAGAGGCTGATAAGTAATTGGCATGAATTAGAGTATGCAGCTGGAAGACTGGTGGAGATAGTTGTGGACTCCTTTCATGAGAATTGTCCCCTTACAAAGAAGGTTGCTGGGGTTAATGTTAAATGGTGGACCCAGGCACTTTCTGAGCAAAGGGGACAGGTTAGAAGGCTGTTCAATGCAGCCAAGCACTACAGTAAATGGGAGGCATATAGGCGGGCCCTGACCGAGTATAATAAGGCATTAAAAAGAGCGAGACGGGACTCGTGGAGAAAGTTCTGTGGGAAGGTCACTCGTACTTCTCAGGGGGCATGACTTCACAAGGTCCTAATGGGGAGTATACAACAACTGGGAAGGTCACCTTGAAAGTCCTACTCAGGGAACACTTTCCTGACTCTGTGGTCAGGGATGTAGGAAGGAAGCGAGTGTCTGATGTTCCCTATAGGAGGCCGAGTAGGGGAAATTGGAAAATCGCAAACCAAGTTGTGGACTTAAATAAGGTGAGATGGGCCATTAATACCTTTCACCCATTCAAGCCACCTGGTTCTGATGGTTTCCGTCACTTTTGCAGCATGGAGGAGAGCCTATAGCTGTAATTCTGTGCAGATTGTACCGGGCCAGCATAGCCACTAGGTATGTACCTCTGTGGTGGAAAGCGGCCTGTGTAGTCTCAATTCCTAAGCCGGAGTGAGCATCTCATGCTGACTCTAAGGCTTTTAGGCCAATCAGTTTGACTTCTTTCTGAAGACTTTAGAGAAATTGGTAGATAGATATGTCAGAGGGGTCATGATTCCTCTACATGTCAGTCAATATGCCTACCAATCAGGAAAAGGTTGTGCGAGCGCACTTCATAATTTGGTTCACAGATTGGAAGGGACTCTTTGAGACCAAAGAATATGCCCTCGGTGTCTTTCTAGATATTGAGGGAGCTTTTGACAATGCTTTACATGCTTCATGCCCTGTCAAGATGCGGGGTGGATAATACCGTGTGTGGCTGGGTGGGGGACATGTTGTATAGGAGGTCAGTTGTAGCTAAAGCTCTAGGAGAAGAGGTGGAGGTAGGAGATTGTCAGGGGCTGTCCACAGTGGGGTGTTTTGTCCCCTCTCTTATGGAACCTGATTGTAAACTCACTCCTGAATCTTCTCTCATCAGAGGGATGCTATACCCAAGGATATGCCGACGATTTAATGGTGCTTATCTGGGGGAGGCATGGTAACACAGTGGTAGATCTCATGAAGAGAGCCTTATCACTGGTGGAAACCTGGTGTAGTCAGGAGAACCTAGGGGTTAACCCCAGGAAAACTACTCTGGTTCCTTTTACCAGAAAGAGGATTACCCCGCATTTAGGAGAACTTAAGCTCTTTGGGGAGACAATTCCAGTTGCAATCGAGGTGAAGTATCTAGGCTTGGTGTTGGACACTAAGTTAACCTGGAATGCTCATCTGGGACGCATCATGGGATAAGCCAATAAGTCTTTAATGGCAGTTAGAAGAATGGTTGACAAAACATGGGGACTGAGACCAGGAATTATGAAGTTTACCTATACTGCGATCATTAGACCTATGGTGTGGCGGACTAAAGTCAAGGAGAGGGGGCCCACAGAGAGTCTCTAAGTTGCAGATTTTGGCCTGCCTGTGTATCATTGGATGTATGGACACTGCGCCAACGGCAGCCATGGAGATCATTCTTGGATTTCCCCCTATTGACCTTTTTGTCATGGGGGAGGCACGTAAAGCAGCTTATAGACTGCAGGGCAGTGGTGGCTGGCTGCCCTCTATTTATGGGCATGCTAGAATCACAGACAAGATCTCTGACCCAATATTGATGATGGGGACTGATCAGATGGTTAAACGGCACATAGTATCTAGACCCTTTGATGTCAACTTGGCCTTTGAGGGGAGAGATCGTGTGTTGGAAAAACATGGAGATATAGTATGGTATACAGATGGCTCCATTACAAAGTCAGGCACTGGTGCTGGAGTGTACGGTCTGAAATAATCAGGTAATCAAAAGAAAGTAACTACCCTGGGACAGCATACAACAGTATTTCAGGCTGAAGTTTTGGCCATTAATGACTGTGTTCGGGAGAACTTGGATTGGGGCTCCAAAAAGGCACGTATTCATATTCATACCGATAGTCAGGCGGCAATAAAAGCATTTGCGGGTCCTATAATACAGTCCAAGCTGGTCTGGGAGTGTTGGAAGAACCTTGACGTTCTATCCCGGAGTAACCGGGTAACTCTTCACTGTGTTCCGGGTCATAGGGGAGTTGAAGGTAATGAGGAGGCAAACCGACTGACTGGACTTGGATCTGCATCTGAGTTTATCGGACCTGAACCAGCTTTAGGGATTTCTCTATCGTTGGCCAAGTCTGCTATTAATGGGTGGATTACATGTCAACACCAGGTAAGATGGGGCAACCTTCATGGGCATTCCCATAGTAAACGTCTCTTAAGCAAGGTTCCTTCTGGAGGAATCAAAGGGACAGCAGATGTCCTGGGCAGAGCACAACTTAGGAGGATCATGGGGCTCATAACAGGGCACTGTGGTCTGAGGGTGCACATGAACAGGATAGGTGTGTACCACGGAGAAACCGTGTGTGTAGATTGTGCAGGAAGGAGAAGGAAACTGCAGGTCACATAATTTA
This sequence comes from Callitettix versicolor, assembly GCA_022606455.1. Lineage (NCBI taxonomy): Eukaryota > Metazoa > Arthropoda > Insecta > Hemiptera > Cercopidae > Callitettix > Callitettix versicolor. Next base: position 4,369,095 of record CM040187.1, read on the forward strand.
TGATTGTGAGGCTCTTGCTAGTAGAAGGCTAGGGGTTTTTTGTTTCCAAGACCCTAGGGATCTTCAGGAGAATGAGCTAGTCAGTGGGTTGTTGGAACTTATTAGGGGGGCACCAATCTGCTGATCTAGGTATTTTAAAAGGTAAGTTGCACAATAGGTCAGTTGATCACAGTGCCTGGGGTTGAACAAATCCCTTCCTCTAGAATATAATCTAATCTAAATGACCATCCTGAACATATATGGACTCCTACAGCAAATATATTGTAAATGGATTGCTGTGTGTAAACATTGGCAATATATTATGGTACCACACTATGAATATATCATTAGGCTTATAATTTGTCCATAGGCTCATAAGTGAGTTATGAATCAGAACTAAGTCATAAGTTATAGCTCAGAACTGTTACAAAATGCAATTTTTTCCTGAATTTTTATTACAATAAAATATGGTGTAATATTTTTGCTTTTTCAGGGCTGCAAGCAGTGCAAGAAGGACACCCTCTTAACCTTTATCTCTTTTATTGTCGGTCAGGTTAACCACCATGCATTTTCAGAAATGACCTACAGCAGCACAACAGCCTAAATCGTCATTAGTTAAGTTGTTTCTTATGGAAGGAAATAATTGTCATTACATAATATGTAGCTTACTGCACTAATTTCACAATGTGTTTTTGCATGTAGAAAGCAAAATGACCACTTTTCTGACCAAAAAGTGCATCCAATTTTGCTTGTTAACATTTAAGCAGGAATGAGCACCGATAGAAAAACATTGATTATAACACTAACAAAACATCAAAGAAAATACACTCTTGTTTTTCATTTGTGAAACCGTGATGATTTTAAAATATAGCGTTTTGTTAGTAAAAGTTTTTGTTTTCAGAAGATGAAAGCGCATTGATAATTCCTAAGAATTAAGGGGAAAATTATAACAAACTTACCGCTTAGTTCCTACATTACTATTTTCTTGACAATTTGATTTCTTTGACTTTAGAACAATGAAAAATTAAACAGATGTTTAATATCAAATATCTGAAAATAATCTTATTTATAAAATACTTAAAATCATTATTAAAAACAATATCGCGTAAGAAAATCTAAAAAGATAAGATTTTTTGCACTATAGCTAACGACTTTTTCAAAAATATAAAATGAGTGCACTAAAATGAAAATGTAATATACTGACTAAGGAACAGAAACTAAAAGCAATAGATCAGTTTGATGACGAAAAATCAATGAAACTTATAAATGCTGAATTAAGTGTCAGTAAGTTAAGGCTTGGCAACAAAATAACAATAAGAATGCCATTTAAGATTGAATCAGAAACAAAAAATTGGTTAGTAACAGCTTCAGCTTGTATATATTATAGTAAAGACTCGCTAATCCGACCTAAACCGGGCACGGCCGGGTCAAATTAGTGGTCAGATTACACTAAGAACCATTGAAAAAACATTTAAAAGTGTGAATTAAATTTATTATATTAAAAACCTTTGAATATATGAGTAAATGTATTGTACTCAAACATAAAACAGAACACAGAATCTCACTACAGTAATAAAGAACAATATGTCAAATCATCAACAAACTTGATGAAAAAGTTTGTAATTGTTTTTTTATTATTAATTGTTTGATGTTTTCTTCCTGCTACATCTCGCAATCTCGTGAGAAGTAAAATATCTTCTACCTTTTAGAAAACAGTGAATAAAAAAAAAAAAAAAAAATGAAACATTATTACACACACAAGCAGAATGCACTCTAAAGGTCAACTTTTCTACGAATCTGAATTCATACTAATATACGGAAATGAATGAACAGAGCATGTATAAAGGGGGTCGAACCCCTCTTTCTTTTGAAGAGAATATAGGCTGGGCGCATAAGTGACATGTAGGCGTAAAGGCCTGACACAAAAATGGCATGCAGGCATTGTACAGTCGGTTTTGCTACACATTTTTAAATTGCTTGAAATATTGTTCCTTGAGGCTAGGTTGAATTAGGGAAGGTAGGATAAGCATGACTCTACTGTATTAGTATACAAAAATTGTATACATGACTGTATATAAATATAACATCAACTTGGATACAGCATAATTTTTTTGAATACCTAACTGCAATAAAAAAAAACCTGGACTTGGTGACAATAAATATTTACTACCTACAGTGTTAAAAATTTCTTATACATAAAAAAACCTAATTTTAAAATACAGTATGACCCCCTTAAAATACAGTATAAATCCTGCACTAAGAGGCTAATGATTCGCCTCCTTCATGTGTTTGTGAAATACAATTTTCCCTAATGCATATTCATTTCTTTCTTTTGATTTACCGCATTGACTATCACAGACAATTACTTTTTTTTTAATGCGAAAAGCACATTAAGGCTATTATCGCCTAAACACAACTACTAACGAAAGAAAAGGACGATAAAACTTAACATTACTTACAAACTAGATTACATTTATAACAAGATTAAATAACTTAAAATCAAAACAATATAAAGGTGGACTGTAAAGTGGTTTTAATCAAACAGAAAGATAATAAATATTATGAAACATGGGTGGCTCCGTGCATCCCATTAGAAAACCATGCGTCAGCAACGAATGACCAATGCGGAGGCATGTAATGATGACCTCTTCCCTACGACTTATTCTTACAGACGACCCCCAAGGGCGAACAGTATGTTTAATTACTCTCAATTTGTTATTGTCCAAGACTGTCCATTCATCTTCCCAATGCATTTGAATTAGTTGTTTTACTCTGCAAAGGTAATCTGAACAAAGTACATGGTACGTGCTTGGCGCCAGCAAAGTTGCTTCCTTTGCTGCAATATCCAGCAAAGGATATTGCTGGCCAGGTATCCAGCAAAATGTTACTCCAACACCTCGTAGTTCAAGGCTGCGAATACAGTACAAAATATCTTGAACTAGAGGATTTAACGAATACATATCCTGGATAGCCTGGAGTGCACTTTTCGAATCGGAACATACAAGATAATGAGCAGAATTGGATACAATGGCATTCAAAGCCTTCAAGATAAAAAACAGTTCAGCAGTAAAGACACTACAAACTGAGGGTAATCCACACTTACACATCTGTCCTAATGTGTAAAATGCTCAACCGACTTTATCTTCAAATTTCGAACCATCTGTAAAAATAATTTCACTAGATGGGTTGGAATGAAGAATGTGAAAGAACTCCTGACAATACACTACGTCAGGGGTGTTGTCTTACAAACATTGGGGGCAGTTCAATATCTAAGCCATCAGAAACACGGGAAGTTTTAATACCAAGCAGAGTAGTAGCACTCTGTCGAATTTCGTACTGTCACAGCAATTGATTTTTTGAAAACTGTATTAAAAGCAGGGAGCCATGGTTTAGATCAGGGGTCTCCAAACTACAGCCCGAGGGCCACATCCGGCCCGCGGACAGATTTTGTCTGGCCCGCGGAGAGCTAGCATACGGTCAGTGGACTATTTCACTTTTTACCACCGGCAACAATGATAATATGGTTTTGGTCCTCGGAACTTACTGGAGTAATCAGTATGGCCCTAAGGCTGGAAAGTTTGGAGACCCCTGGTTTAGATCATAAATTACTTACATAAGTAAACTGTAGTTATGTCTCCTTCGAGAGAGTGAAGGTTCCCCAGCCTCAGCTAGAATGCTCACAATGGGACTAGAACAGAAGGATCGGTGAAGATAACCTTAACAGTTTTTCGCCGGAAAAAAAAAAAAAACAGAATGCTCCAGAAACAAGTCGTATTGCAGAGTGATGGACTGGCTCAAATTTCTTTAATACGAATTGTCGTGCAGACGAATATACAATGCTGCCATAATCAATTCGCGAACAAATTACCACAAAGTAAAACACCAGCATACAAGTTCTATCAGCGCCCCATCGAGAACCACTAAGGACCCTCAACATATCAAGAATTTTGTTACATCTTAACTTTAAATCATGTAAATGAGGGTTCCATGAAAGTCTTTGGTTGAATATTAATCCCAAAAATCGAACAGATGGAGTGGTCCAAAGTTCTGCACCATCGAGAAATATTGAAGGAGTCCGGATCTGTCGACGGCGACTGAAGGCAATACATTGAGTTTTAGCAGCAGAAAATTTAAACCCAGTAGAATTTGTCCATGACTGCAATCTATTTACTGCAATCTGAAGTGTTCTTTCAGCTGTTGCCAAACTTCTAGCACCCACATAAATTGCAAAGTCATCCACAAATAGAGAACAGCAAACAGGAGACCGTACATTAGTAGTTATGCTATTGATAGCAACAGCAAACAAGGTGACACTAAGAACACTTCCCTGTGGGACGCCATTTTCTAACCGAAAACGATCTGACAGTGTAGATCCAAGGCACACTCTAAAATACCTGTTTGAAAGTTTTTAATAAAAGCAAGTATACTACCTTGTATACCCCATGATTTTAATGTATTTAGTACTCCTCTTTTCCGAGCCATATCATATGTCTTCTCTAGGTCAAAGAATATTGTAACAAGTGTTTGACGCAACAGAAAGGCACTTCGGATTGCAGATTCCAATAAAACTAACGAATCAATGGAAGATCGTCTTTGCCTAAAACCGCACTGGTCCTTAGAGAGTATATTATTATTTTCTAAATACCAAACGAGACAGCGATTTACCATTTTCTCCACCAGCTTGCATAACACACTGGTAAGAGAAATAGGACGGCAGCTGTCTGGATCAGTTTTATCTTTACCTGGCTTAAGAATAGGAATCACTGTTGCTTCCAACCAGGCATCAGGGAAAGAGTGTTCCTCAAACATATGATTGTATATCTTCAGAAAGGAAATCCTCCCTGATGCTGGAAGATTTTTAATCACGGAATATACAAGGTTATCAGGGCGTGGTGCTGAATCTGAAGAGGATGACAGTGCAGATTCCAGCTCTTCTACTGAGAAGGGCCCGTTCAAAGGAGAAACAGATGTACCAACGACGAATGGCATTGCTTCATGGGTATTTTTGAAAAGACGGAAACTATTACTACAGGAAGTAGTAGAAGACTAATCTGCGAAATATAAACCCAATGTATTAACAATATCACGAGGATCAAAACTTATTACTCCATTCTGTTGTTTGATTCCCATCAAGGGAGTTGATGGAGATTAACCAGAAACGGAACGGAGTTTCTTCCAAACAGTTGATACTGGTGTTGTTCTTCACCAGTATGTTAATATACTTGGTCCAAGAATTTTTTCTACTTTGTCTAATTATTCTACGAGCTCTAGCTCGGATAATTTTATACCTCTCAAGATTTTCATTCGTCGGTCGTCTGTTGAACCTTCTTAGAGCTCATCTAAGTAAAAGCAAGGCATGCTTAAAGACCTCAGTCCACCAAGGAATGGGCGGACAAGATTGATGAGTCGAAGTTTGAGGAATAGTTTTGTGCTACACCTAAAATATTTTCAGTTAAAGTTTGTACTATTTCATTAATGGAGTTAAAATTTTCAATGTCAGGTGATACAAATTGCTCTGTGAAATCCACCCATTGTGCCCTTTGTAGAATTCACCGCGGAGGGCGTTGCTTGTACAAAATGAAACATTAATCGGAGTATGATTGCTTCCGTAAAGATCAGACATTGCCGACCATTCGAACTTCGTTGCCAAAATTTGACTGCAAAAGGTCAAATCTACGACTGTCCAACTACCTGTAGAAAACGATAAGTGTGTTGGGGAACCATTATTTAAAAGACATAGATCTGATGTAGTCTATATATTGTCAATTTGATTTACTCGTGAGTTACAGGTAGTAGAACCCCACAATGTGTGATGAGCATTAAAATCACCCATCAATAGAAAGGGTACTGATAATTGAATTAATAAGTTAACAAGGTCGTTAATGTTCCACTGTATCACATTGTTGTAAATGGAATTCGCTGACATTGAAAATTAATAATTTAGTATATGGTAGGATTCACATTTTAGATTGGTCAGAATCAACAGCGATTTATGAATGAAGATTTTTGAACATGTGGCACAGGGTGCACCCAAACGCCACCAGTACCCCAGGAAACTCAAAGTAAAGCGCCTCAGTGGTCAAGTGGATAGCGTACTAGGCTTTCACCCCGAGGACCCGGGTTCAATTCCCAGCGAGGGCTTGGCATTTTCATACGTTATAAATCATCCCATTGTCTGCATTAGCCCAAGTGTGCACAATAGTCAGACGTTAAACACAAAAAAAAAAAAAAAAAAAACTAAAGCGAGAATCCCCAGTGGGGAGGATCTCCAATATCCTGGAGCCGAAATACATGTCTTCAGCATTCCAGAATCTTAGAAATGGGTTCCGGTACAAAGTTCGGTTCTCCAAATCCAAGTACCATTGGCAGCCGTCCTCTATGTACACACAGAATGCAACCATTTGTTTCGATAGACTCAGCTATGGGCTCTGACACCCGTAACTCAACATTCATGTGCTTGCCAGGTGCCTATAGGCTGCTCGGTCCCAGAAATTGTCCCAGAGTTCCTCGGCAGTGCTAGGCACACATCAGGTTCCACATACTTGGCCCCGCCAAAGGAAACCAAGCAGTATTACCACTCCCATAACAAGTATAACAGGCATAACAAGGCATAACAGAACAAGAACAGCAAATCCCTAAATGTAGGTGTGAGTGCAAGGTGTTAAAAGTCGCTAAGGGTAGTGTTGTAAGTGTATGTTACTCAAGTGCCGCGAGGTTTGTCTAGGTGCTCTCAATAGGTGCAGCTAGTCTGCACCCCCCTGCGGGTAGACAATAACTTAAGCAACAACAGGTAAAATAAAAATGGAATTCTGCTAGTCAAACATTGCTCTTCTACGTAACAAGGTGTGCAGTAGAATAACGATACTTTGAGTACCAGTTTAATAATAGGACAAGTCCAAATGGAATAAATGTCGCTAGATATCGGTAACTGCTTTCAGAATTACTAGTGCTGATAAGGCACAACTCAGCTTTTAATATTTACCTGTCTGCTGAAATACAGAACTGAGTCATACTTATTCTGTCCTATAGCATATAAGCGAAGACGATTGTTAAATTAACATTAACTGGAAAATCAATCTTCACTTTTAAGTATTTTAAAATTGTTATAGTAATCTTCACCACAAATTTATGCACTAAATATTTCTTATTCCTTACTATTCTTTATTTGATTTTTTACATCACTCAGAAGAAATAACACCTTTTTTTCTTGGCACATAAAGAGATGTTATAACCAAGTTCCAATGAAATTTACTTACCTTCCTCTCATGCCATCTCCCATAAAACCTCCTCGACCTCTTCCTGGAGGTCCTCCACGTCCTGGGGGACCTCCTCGACCTCTTGGGAAACCACCTCCACCACCACGTCCATCCATATTGAAAACAATTTATAAGAAGACTGGAAAAAAGCAACATTTATTTGTAAAATTACCACTCAATTTTACTACTTAAGCTACAGAAAAACATGTTACATATATTATGTATCTACCTATATGTCCAATTGATCTGGCAGATAAATATTTAATTTATATCACAAAATATTGATGAGCCCTTTTAGTCTAAACATCCTATTAATTAACGTCAGTACATGTGAGTAATACCATCAGTCAAATCCTAAAAACTTCAATTCCAAGGGTCTGGTCATTAGGCAGACAAGGAGGTAGATAAAGTCCAATAATGTCTGGACAAACTTAGACGAGCAATGGCCTAAGCCAAGGTGTTGTCCATGCCAAAGGCTAACTGGCACCGGGACATCCTCAGCATCTTATAATGGAAATACTGGTACAAGAATTAACCAATAGTATTCACTCCTTACTCCTTTAATCGGGTCACTGAAGGAATGGACTGTTAAGATATCCAGTACTTGTTGGAACTGTATGACCAAGGCAAAAGAACAACAGAAAAATAAAACTCAAGGGGAAGTGCAGGCCAAGCCAAAACCATTACGCTAATGAAGACATGGAGCAATATCACTCCTCTAGAAAAATTGAACATGGACGATCTATCACCCATGGAGAACGCCCTGCTAAATCCAAAATATAGCAACATCCAAAAAGACAGTACAGAAGAGGGAATTGCATCAAAGGAACAATTCCCGTGGTCAACTGCATAAGGACGGGATTGAAGAAGCCACAGGTGAGAAGGTTTCTATCTAAAAAAAAGACGTCTGGCTTGGAAGGATAAGTGCCATGCTAAGATTGTGCAACCAAATGAAGACAGGCCCTCTGGGATACAAGATGCTGAAAAGAGGTGAGCCCTACTTCTGGTAGGCCTGCAAAATCTGGTGTGAAGAAATTCTAAACGCAGCTTACACCACAGGATGTTGGTGCTGCAAAGAAGTTGAAATCAGCCAATGACTCAACAGTAACTGGAGGAAAAGCTGTGGAATCATTTACAGATAAGTTATGGAGAAGCTAGCAATTGTACAACTCAAGCATCCAGACACAAAGCTAACGGAGGAGCTTGGCATCACACACAAAGCTAAGGAAAAGCTGTGGAATCATTTGCAGATAAGTTGTGGAGAAGCTAGCAATTGTACAACTCAAGCATCCAGACACAAAGCTAACGGAGGAGCTTTGCATCACACACAAAGCTAAGGAAAAGCTGTGGAATCATTTGCAGATAAGTTGTGGAGAAGCTAGCAATTGTACAACTCAAGCATCCAGACACAAAGCTAACGGAGGAGCTTGGCATCACACACAAAGCTAAGGAAAAGCTGTGGAATCATTTGCAGATAAGTTGTGGAGAAGCTAGCAATTGTACAACTCAAGCATCCAGACACAAAGCTAACGGAGGAGCTTTGCATCACACACAAAGCTAAGGAAAAGCTGTGGAATCATTTGCAGATAAGTTGTGGAGAAGCTAGCAATTGTACAACTCAAGCATCCAGACACAAAGCTAACGGAGGAGCTTGGCATCACACACAAAGCTAAGGAAAAGCTGTGGAATCATTTGCAGATAAGTTGTGGAGAAGCTAGCAATTGTACAACTCAAGCATCCAGACACAAAGCTAACGGAGGAGCTTTGCATCACACACAAAGCTAAGGAAAAGCTGTGGAATCATTTGCAGATAAGTTATGGAGAAGCTAGCAATTGTACAACTCAAGCATCCAGACACAAAGCTAACGGAGGAGCTTGGCATCACACACAAAGCTAAGGAAAAGCTGTGGAATCATTTGCAGATAAGTTGTGGAGAAGCTAGCAATTGTACAACTCAAGCATCCAGACACAAAGCTAACGGAGGAGCTTTGCATCATACACAAAGCTAAGGAAAAGCTGTGGAATCATTTGCAGATAAGTTGTGGAGAAGCTAGCAATTGTACAACTCAAGCATCCAGACACAAAGCTAACGGAGGAGCTTGGCATCACACACAAAGCTAAGGAAAAGCTGTGGATCATTTGCAGATAAGTTGTGGAGAAGCTAGCAATTGTACAACTCAAGCATCCAGACACAAAGCTAACGGAGGAGCTTGGCATCACACACAAAGCTAAGGAAAAGCTGTGGATCATTTGCAGATAAGTTGTGGAGAAGCTAGCAATTGTACAACTCAAGCATCCAGACACAAAGCTAACGGAGGAGCTTGGTATCACACACAAAGCTAAGGAAAAGCTGTGGAATCATTTGCAGATAAGTTGTGGAGAAGCTAGCAATTGTACAACTCAAGCATCCAGACACAAAGCTAACGGAGGAGCTTTGCATCATACACAAAGCTAAGGAAAAGCTGTGGAATCATTTGCAGATAAGTTGTGGAGAAGCTAGCAATTGTACAACTCAAGCATCCAGACACAAAGCTAACGGAGGAGCTTGGTATCACACACAAAGCTAAGGAAAAGCTGTGGAATCATTTGCAGATAAGTTGTGGAGAAGCTAGCAATTGTACAACTCAAGCATCCAGACACAAAGCTAACGGAGGAGCTTGGCATCACACACAAAGCTAAGGAAAAGCTGTGGAATCATTTGCAGATAAGTTGTGGAGAAGCTAGCAATTGTACAACTCAAGCATCCAGACACAAAGCTAACGTAGGAGCTTGGCATCACACACAAAGCTAAGGAAAAGCTGTGGAATCATTTGCAGATAAGTTGTGGAGAAGCTAGCAATTGTACAACTCAAGCATCCAGACACAAAGCTAACGGAGGAGCTTGGCATCACACACAAAGCTAAGGAAAAGCTGTGGAATCATTTGCAGATAAGTTGTGGAGAAGCTAGCAATTGTACAACTCAAGCATCCAGACACAAAGCTAACGTAGGAGCTTTGCATCATACACAAAGCTAAGGAAAAGCTGTGGAATCATTTGCAGATAAGTTGTGGAGAAGCTAGCAATTGTACAACTCAAGCATCCAGACACAAAGCTAACGTAGGAGCTTTGCATCATACACAAAGCTAAGGAAAAGCTGTGGAATCATTTGCAGATAAGTTGTGGAGAAGCTAGCAATTGTACAACTCAAGCATCCAGACACAAAGCTAACGGAGGAGCTTGGCATCACACACAAAGCTAAGGAAAAGCTGTGGAATCATTTGCAGATAAGTTGTGGAGAAGCTAGCAATTGTACAACTCAAGCATCCAGACACAAAGCTAACGTAGGAGCTTTGCATCATACACAAAGCTAAGGAAAAGCTGTGGAATCATTTGCAGATAAGTTGTGGAGAAGCTAGCAATTGTACAACTCAAGCATCCAGACACAAAGCTAACGGAGGAGCTTGGATCACACACAAAGCTAAGGAAAAGCTGTGGAATCATTTGCAGATAAGTTGTGGAGAAGCTAGCAATTGTACAACTCAAGCATCCAGACACAAAGCTAACGGAGGAGCTTGGCATCACACACAAAGCTAAGGAAAAGCTGTGGATCATTTGCAGATAAGTTGTGGAGAAGCTAGCAATTGTACAACTCAAGCATCCAGACACAAAGCTAACGTAGGAGCTTTGCATCATACACAAAGATAAAAGAGGCGTCAGGAGGGATGTTGGCCGAGATGCCTTCAAGGGCAAAGACATCCAAAATTATCAGTTGTCATCTAAAATGCAAAGCTGTTACTACATTAGATGGCTGTAGTAATATCATCATTAAGGAGTGGGTGGGAAAACAATTTGTAGACCTTTTGTCACAATTGACAATTCCTTTCAGAGGGTCTAAATTCCTCACACTGGACCCTGCACGAAGCCTAGTGAAGGTGATAAAGGTACCATCTGTACTCAAAACTACAGAAGCAAAGGATAAAGAAGACATGATGCTTGGCCTCCAGCACTAAAGCAGTCTAAATACTGACCACTGGGTTGTCGTCAAAGGGAAACCAAATCCTGAAAGCCAATTCCTACCATCGATGAGCACTACCTGAAAATGCTGAAAGTACTCAATATGCATCCATTCTTGGGCTGAGAAAGAGTGACCTTCAAGTTGCAGGGAGGTAAAGACCTTAGGTAATGAACTTAACTAAGTCTTACGTTGTTAAGTATGATTAGATTAATCTTCCCTACAGCAAAGCGGTTATGACAACACTGCCAGATCTTGTCTGAACATAGGAATGGCAGTTATATAGGAACCATTAACCGCCAGGGCACAGTAATGAGATTGGGCACTGCAAAAGATGTTAATTTATGACGCTGACTGTTACATGCCTGGGGCATGAGTGTTTGTGGGTGATAATATCAAATCACTGAAAATGACAGTTCTAGAGATATGGCTGTGAGTGAAGTACACCTACAGGCAAGTAATGGCAACATCAGAATCCTGCTTGCATCAGTGTATCTTCCCTATGATGCCTCAGAAAGATAGTCTTCCAGTTCATAAACTGTTTATCTGGTTGCTAGAAACTTCTATGGTGAATATCTACATCTTACATACCATGTCAGTTGACAAGCCCACCCATCACAGAAAATTTCCAAAAATTCTTGTGCAGCAACTTCTGGGTGATGTAAGAAATACGCAAAAACATAAGCAAGAAAGACCATCTATATTTCATGATGAAATGAGATTAAATGGAAAGTTCCATGTAGTATATAAATACAAAGGCAGGAAAACAAGAAAGTTTGCAGTGACAGGAAAATCAGTCACATACTGTAAGACCTGCCCAAAGGAACATGCACTTAAATTAGAGAAAATTTTAAAAAATATCATAAACAAAAGATTTTTAGCTAAAAATAAAATCTTTTGGTTTCCTGCATATAAAACAAGTTTACTTACACATATTTTGTTTTTTAATATAATTTAAACCAGGGGTCTGTGTAAAATTTCACACAATGAAAGTTTTAAGTAAACACAGCCTTTTGAATAAGTATTTCATTTTCTTTAATGTATACAAACATGTTAGTTAATTTAGTTATCCTTGAAAAGGCTACATATAATTGCTCGTAGGTAAAGACAGCATTTGAGAAATACAATCTTGTTCTTTGAAGTGTTTGTCCCTGCAAATTGTTTATAGTGATAGCAAACGCAATTTTAATAGGTAACTTGTCTTGTCAATTGAAAAGGCTTGTTTAACAACCTCTAACTGTATTTTGACATTTTAGTTGTACTTCGTATTTTATGATGTCCGTATTAACAATAGATGTCACAAATATATTTGTGTAAAATCTGTGTACAAAACATGTGTTTCGTATTCAAAATGCTTGTTCCGGCTTGTACGATGGGCCGGCATAGGGGACTGTCAATAGGGTCACATAACCTTTTCTTTTAAGTTTATGACTTTTAAGTAAATATTGAAATTGTTCTACGCATGTTATGCAAAAAAGGGGATTTTTAATGAGATTGTCTATATGTGATTATTAAGTTAGCTTCGTAATATATAAAAAATATTGTCTTACTTGTGATGCCGCGTCAGCGCATCATGATGCTGTTTTGCTTGACAGTTAAAAGTGTCTTTTATGTTACAATTTTCCACAAACAATATGTTTTAGCACAAAATCGTTTTGCAATATCAGAAGCCGGTTAAAAAATCTTTCTAAATATACCCCATTTATTAGTATGTGCTGAGGAAAAAGAATGTTGACTAGAGAAATAATATATATGATAATTTTATATCTAAATAAAAAGCTAGCCATTGTATGGAAGTAATCATGAATTTTGATTTAGTTCATATTTTGTTTTTTTTTTTTTTTATAAATATACTTCAATATAAAAAAAAAATTTATATATATTTTGTATCTCATACGTATTGTTAAAAAAAATATATCAAGTAATATGTGCACCATATTTTGTAATTGAATAACTTCCTATATTTATATATATCTAAAATGGTCAGAATTATGAATTATGTATATGTATTTATATGCTGGCACTCCTAACTAGCATAAAATTAATAAGACCTCAAAAGGTTAAAATCCTAAAACTATCAAGTCATAACCACCTTCAAAATATCAGGTCCTTAACTTTTTTAACACATGTATCCTCTGTTCCAATCTTAATGAAATAAATACCATTGAAAAGTTATATATTTTATTTATCATGTTCAACATTTTTGTATATCGTACATTGTTATAATCACAGTAAATAGAATACACGGTATGGGCCACAGTGGGTATGCACAGTAGACTACCATGCATGTGATGTCACTGGGTCAAACTCTTCACTGCTACTGTATGTAGTTTCCCGCTAAACAATTCGATGTTCTGTAAATGTAGTTGGAGATTCAGTGTGTTCATTTAATTTATAGGTGTGTTTTAAATAAAAGGTGTCAACAACAATACTGCAAGATAAATGTTTTGTGTTTGAGGTTTAATAAATATAAGAAAAGATTTAAATATCTTTTGAATCCTAAAAAATACATAATGTATTTTGTTTAGTATTGTATAATTGTGTATGCATAACAATGCCTGGTTATGCGCTATTGCCAATTCCTATAATAATGATAAGAATTGTAAAGGGTATTACAATTATATGAAATTATATACATTTCATATAATTCCAAAAGATGAAAGCCTAAGAAAAGCGTGGGTTCATGTGAGTAAACGAACAGATCATTTTAATTTTGATAATATTTAAGTCTGTTCACTTCATTTTAATGATAATGATTTCGAAAGGGATTTTAAATCCTAATTATTAAATACAAAACCTGTGAAATCCAGTGCCATTCCACGTTTTAACATTTGCACCGTTGAAAATATTTTTTTTTTTACATACTTGGGCTAATGCAGTGCAGACGATGGGATGATTTATAGCGTATAAAAATGCCAAACCCTAGCCGGGAATCGAACCCGGGTCCTCGGGGTGAAAGCCCAGTATGCTATCAACTAGGCCATCGAGGCGGCTAAAATAAATGTGCTGATTCTGAACTAGCGACAAGGATTAAAAAACGTGAAAACCAAGAAACATTAAAAAAACTTACTGACGAGTCCAATGGAAATCTACCAGGAAAATCACCTGTAAACTGAAATGACGTTAGTGCAATTGTAATGTGTTATTCTGTAAATGAAACCCTCTTTCTGTAATCAGTAATTTTAATACAAATATCGTAAATAATGCCTCTGTAGAAGAAATGAAATGTTTAAGAAATGAAAATTTACTTTTGAAGGAACAAATTCAACTAGCATTACAAGAACTGGCCTCTGTTAAAAATAAAAATGTGGTTTTACAAAGCAATGTTATTAAGTTTAAGAATATTTTTTTCTGATAATCCGACGAAGAAGAGGAGCCTTAAATGACTTGCAAGCTAGTGAAGATGATGTGAAGTGTGATCTATAGAACTCTGATCTACTGAAGATGATGGCTGGCTATATAGCTTATAGAGTCAAGAAAAAAAATCGTCTCAACTTTTGTATACAGTCATCCAACAAACGAGAGCTATAATAATCAAAAGGATTGGCTGTCAACTTTGTCAAAAGGCTATCTTATGTATCCTACTAAAGAATGGTTGAATGTCGTGGTAAAAATGGAAAGGGACTTTTTGAAATATCACAGTGAGAATGGGCTAAAATAAAGAAAAAGGTGTGATGAAAAATCTGACAGACAATCTAAATAATAATTATTCTTCAGTAGGTGAATTTACAATATCCTGTTATGTCCGTACCCATACATTTATGAGGTTGAAATCTTTAAATAAAAAGAAGTCTAAAAAAAGTTATGGAAATAAAACCACTTATGCAGGAAGGAAGAAAAATAACAAACTCAGTAAACTATAATAACTTGTACTAGATATCAAAAATAGTTTGTTATCTACATATGAATAATAACTATATATATATATATATATATATATATATATATATATATATATATATATATATATATACACACACACACACACATATACATATATATATATATATATATATATATATATATATATATATATATATATATATATGTTGTGTGTGTGTGTGTGTGTGTGTGTGTGTGTGTGTGTGTGTGTGTGTGTGTGTGTGTGTGTGTGTGTGTGTGTGTGTGATAGCATGTTTTGAAACAAATTCTGAGAAATATGTATGTTAATTTTACTATTTGCATAATACGTCTATGTGCTGTTTATTTATTTACTACCAAATTCCTATTATATATAAAAATATATGCAAAAAAGGACCTAAAGGGGGCATAAAAGCTCCTACATAGGTTGGTCCTTTGTAATTTAATTTATTGCTAATTTTTTATTCCATGTGTACGTTTTCATAGTCAACCAAATAATTGTCAAAGAACATCCTCAGATACGTAATTCATAGTGTAATGTGCTTTTAACTTTCAAATAAAAAATAACTCTTGAATTTTTCAAGCTATGGACCTATAATTTACTTTAATATTATGTAATATTGTATAAAATAAAGTTTCCATTTTGACAATGAGCAAATTCAGTTAGTAAAGTAATTAATAGCGTTAATAAAGTTATACAAACAGAATTATTATTTTAATTACTATAATACAGTAACTAAAACTAATATTATAAACTGTTTTCTACTAAACACTACGTCTGAGTTTGCCTCGATGACGCGCCATAGCCGGCAAGTGGTGGGGAGGACATGTGCATGGTCCATACCTTGTTTTCTATTTACCGTGGTTATAATAAATTCATAAACAAAAATGTTAATTAGAAGAGCTTACATCGCTTGCAATACTATAAGCCAAATCTGCTAAACTTTCTATTTACAAACATTTATTTGAACAAGTAAACTCTCTATAGAATTTTTGTTACTATCATTTAAAACAAAAGATCTTTTGAATTCATATTTTTACCTACAAGATATATTTTGTACTCGTCGAGTTTGGTTCCGATACTTTTTTAACAAAGTTTATATATTTTTCATTATTAATAACACGCATTTATTAATTATTTATGCGATGAATTCACATTTCCTGCACCCCGCAGGGGATGCAGACTAGCTGCATCTATTGAGAGGATTTAGACGTCCCTTGCAGTACCCGAGTCTAACATACACTTACACTTACAATACTACAATTACAACTTTCCCCTCACACTTACATGGCAATAGTAGCCTCAATGTCGTTTTCGCCTTAAAATAACAAAAACATATTTCCTACAATAAAGTTAAACACCCAACAACTGAATCAAGTTAGTTCTAAAATGAACACCCAACAACTGAATCGAGTTAGTTCTGAAATAAACACCCAACAACTGAATCAAATTAGTTCTGAAATAAACACCTAGCAACAGAGTCGTTAGGTTCTGAAGTTCTTTAAAAAAAATATATTGTTTTCATTATTAATAATATGCATTTAATTAATTGTTTTCTTGATGAAAAACATGTTTCCTACTTTAGCGCCACAGCCATTTTGAGAATAAGTTTGTCATATTTATTTTCATTTTTTTACAACTTTTCATTGTTTCCTTACTTTTATATTTTATATTGTTAGTAATTGGTATATAAAAGTGTTTAGGTGCAAAAATTACCAAAATGACAAAAGTCCCCAAAAACTCAGTTTTACCAAATTTATGAAAGTGCCTAAAATGCATTTTTGACGATCTATGAATGCATTGACAATGACATTGTGAACATGGCGTATGTGGCATTGTGAATAGCACATGTCTGTAACCTTAGTGTAGGAAACCTATCATGTTCCATACGATATAAACAGAAATGGTATCACAATATAGTTCTATAAAAAAAAGCAACAACATAAGAAATTTAATCTTTTGCAAATGAATATCTTTTAATTAAATAATAACAGTATACAAAAGAAATAGTAAAAATCATTACTTTAGCAATCATCTGAAAGTGTAGAAATACCAATATTTTTAATTGGTTTTTTTTTTTTCCGAAAATAATAACTGCATTATTATCTTAGGTTGCAAAAAAAAATAGTTTTTTTACAACCAATAAATTTTTGGTAAATACGCAATAACAAAAAAATTTATTTCAATTTTTTGTAATTTTTTTACTAAAATGCTTTATTACATGCCCAAAAACAATAATCCAAAATATAAAACCACAGGAGGCATTGAAAGGAATGCCTCCTGCCTATTTATAGAAATTTCCTATAAATAGGAAATAAAAGTGACTTGCATAACCTCAAAATTTCTATCACACGAAAAAAGGTAATGTTTTTGATCGCTAAAACAATAAAAAAACATTTTTTTCCTTTAAAGTATTCATAACCACTGACAGGTTGTTGGGTGGTAAACATAATTAACAGGGTTGTTGGGTGATTAAATAAACCTTTATTATTATTTTTAAATACTCAATATTCTGACACTGTTGTTGGGAGATAAAAACACCTTTATTTTTTCCAAAAAATAATACTCAATAAGCTAACTGACAGTGTTGGGTAAGAAAGCTATTTAATTAAACTAGTTATGCTGTAGGTAATATGTTTTTGGTCTTTAACACAATAAAAGAAACAAATAAACAAAGACCTGATACGATTGTTTGGTGGTGGAACCTAACACAAAAAGAGACAAACTGTAAAGTTTTCAATAACAGATGCCAAATTAACAATAGTTTCATTATAAGATTTTTTTTTTAACGTCCGACTATTGTACACACTTGGGCTAATGCAGACGATGGGATGATTTATAGCGTATGAAAATGCCAGGCCCTAGCCCGGAATCGAACCCGGGTCCTCGGGGTGAAAGCCCAGTACGCTATCAACTAGGCCACCGAGGCGGCTTTATTATAAGAATGAAAACAAGAATAAACCAAGAAAGAAGAAAGCGAAAGAAAGAAAAAAACAATAAACCATAACATTTAGTAATGGCTGTTAGAATATGTAATGCGTATGAGCAGTAAGTACATGTAATTAATAATAACGCGCATGACCAATAAACCTTTGTATAAAATTTAATATGTTTAATGCAATGTAAACAGCAATGACAACATAATATAGTTCTGTTAAAAACGGCCTACAATCATAAGTAATCTTTTAATAAAATTATTTTTTGCAGGTGAATATGTGTTAATTAGATAATAAGGTATAAAATAAAACAAAAAAATATTTAAAAATCACCAATTGAAAAAACCTACACTGCACAAATACCAATTTTTTTAGTTCTGAAAAAATTGATACAATACTTTAGTACATAAACAGGAATTACATATTTAACTGAATTCAAACATAACCTAGCACAATAATCAAAAAAAGGAAAAAACTTCCTGCAGTCTAAGAAGCATTAAGGTTAAATTGCCATGACTACTACAACTATTACTGAGAATTAATAAACTTGGTTTAGGCAAGTGTAATGTGTGCACCTTTTTAATTTCTAATAAAAACTAAAATGAAAAAAAAATTAAAACACTTTAAAATGAGGAAATCACAATTCAGACTAGGTCCAGAATTATTCAATATGGCCTAGGCGTAGCCAAAACCGCCACATAGACAAGGTCTAAATCACCCTTGAAATCATCAATAACATGTATAACTTGGTAATTATTAAATAATCTACTACAACTTGATATTTGTTAAACAATCTACTTAATTTTATTGAGTTATAGCAAAATATTTACGTAGGACCTGTGTAGGATATTCCTTCTAAAAGAAAGCACATTTTTTTAACCTGTAGAAAATATTTCACTTTAATTTGAATAAAGAATTAAACCTTTAAAATAATACTAACCAACAACATAATCATATACTTGTTAAATAAAAAATTACATCATTATTTATTCAATTACATACAGAATAACTTTAACATTATTTTTATACCTGTAAGCTGTAACCGACGCCGGCTCCTGGTTTTACAAGCACACAAAATGGCCGAGTATACTTTCTTCGTTCATGGATGTTCGTGAAAGTAGAGACTGATGGGTAATTAGAGATGGTAACGATATCACAGAACTGCTACTTTTTCACAGATAATCAAATTTCTTTTATCTAATAGTGAACGGCTGGGTTCAACTGTTACAAACTGTGAACTGATATCTCCGAAATCTGTTCAACCGTTACGAGTTCACAGTTTGATCCTACTAATCTACACACTGTGTTTTTTCACTGTGAGAAATTTTTGCAGTTCACACAGTGCGGAATTTACTGAGACGAGATAAATATTGATATTGCTAACTGCTCACGCACAGTTGTTTCCCGCCAGATTCAGCTTAATGTTGGTATTATTTATTTACTATAGCGAATGTTTTTTGCACTATACCAAAATACAACAATAGTGTTGTGTAGATGATTAATTGTATAGAAGAAATTTGTATTTGTGTAGATAAAATACCTGATTTTGTTTGTTTTTTTCTGATTTATATTAGCCTAAATTAAGCAGCAATAGCTACATAACAGATCAGCCAAGACATTATTTCACACTTCACAGTTATTCACATTTTAATTGAACAGATATTGAAAAGTAGCAGTAGCAGTTTTCACATATAACAATATTTCACAGATAGTGTCATCTCCTGGGCAATAGGGATGGGAAATATATTTGTACTCATCACGGTTACAACCAGATATTTTTCTCTCACCGTTACAAACAGAGAAATTTACCGGTGACAACTTTTTACACAGCAAGATACTTTGTTCACAGTAAAAGTAAAATCATGCAGAAAAGAAATTCTGTCTCATGAATACGTTGTATACGAAATCAAACAACATATTTAAATATTAAAAGAAAGTCTATTATAAATTCCTCATAATAAATTTACATGACAAAGTATCAATGATTATTGGTGAGAATCACCGATATGTTTGTTTCACTCTCCAGTTATCTAGGCAAAAAAGTACATTCATTTTTGTTGGCAAAATATCAGGGATAGTGACTAATGACAATTAACGCCGATAGAGCGTAGTAGTAGTCTACCTTGTAAAGACACAATAATTTACCAAGTGATTCCATCTTTATATAAAAGCAGCAATTTAAAATTAAAACAAAAAAATATACAATTTTAAATGCAATATATGCATATTTTAATGTTAATTATGGTAAAACAGTTTTTTCAAAAAAGTAAAAGATAAAGTAAGATATTGTGAAAATTTGTTTTTATCATGTCATCCATAAGTCTGCATAATATGTTCATAAGGAAAAACTGTAAATTTGAAAGGTGGGTGATAGAATTATTAATGATTTCCTTTTTTTATATAGACAGTACAGCCTTAAGCCATGGCTTACTCAGCCCATGTAATAGACATTTAAAAACAAAGCTTTAGATGTATGAGTTAGGAGGTGGTCAGGGAGCATGCTAGTTTTAGTTTAGTTGACAATTAAGCTCAACAACCAATAACATTTGTCTTAATACTTTAATAATTGGCACCAGTGAGGCTAGTGGACAAAACTGTACAATTTTGTAAAGTTCTGTATTTTTTGCTGGCATTCCATTAATAATTGTTTGTTTTTTTTTAATAAGTGTTAATAAGTCTTGTCCAGTGATAGGCTATGTTTTGTTTAATGTTGTATTTTGTGTTTATTATTATTGTAAATAATTATGATTTTTGTTTCATTTACAGTAAAAATTTATTTCATTCAAAATATATTATTGCAAACAGAAGATTTTGAAAGAGCTAAAAAAGTCCTTGTTTAAAATAGCTAGGGCCTCCAAAACCAGAGCTCTGAATAATATAAGTTTAATAAAATTTAAAAATATAAAATATAAAACAACATAAATAGCAAAATCTTACTTTATGAAGAAGTTAGCTGAAAGGTTTAATGTTCCATTTATAATGTAATGTAATTCATTACAAATGTTTTTATTTATTGTTCTTTCATCCAATTCTAACATCATATGTTTATTACTTTGTAAAAAATCTGTTTTTATACTTCAAACTAAACTTACATTTTGTTGCTTACTTTAAACGATACAATTTGAATTCAATTTGTATTTATATGATTTCCGTTCAGGAGTTTTCTGAGTCCTTCATACTTCAACTACTTACTTGCTGGTTTCTTAATTGTAAATTTTATATTGATTTAGTTCTATAATTAGAATAACTATATGCACATTTTTAGTAAGAATTAGTTTCATAAAATCCTAATGGAATCATAAAATCCTACTTCATTTAACTGTCTACTGAAATCCTCTTAGTTTCAAATGTAAAACTAATAAAAATTGTTTGTTTTTGTGTGTTTTTGTATAAACCAAAATTTATATATTTTAATAAAGCTCTTAAAAATTTTATTTTTAAAGTTGAGAGTTAATACATAAGTGAAAAAATAAATTTATTCAAAAATGTTTGGTATATGAAATAAAGTTATTGCAAATACAGACATATTGTTAGAATTTTTGAGTCATTATAATAACATTGAAGTACATGAAAAGTTGTTATCAATCTCACTTTAACTTGTATAAAACATGTATGTAATTTAATTAAATTTTATAATTGGCTACTTAAAACTCTTGTTACATGTTTATATGTATGAAAAACATTGTAGTAAAAAATTAAATATACTGTATCTATTGTACAGTAAAATATGTTAAATATTTTTTGCATACTACATTTATGTGATTTTAAAAAGTTCTTTGCACATTTTATTTGTTTAATCTATTTTTATATTTACACTTTTTCATTTATATTTGCATCCCCACTATTTATACTAATCATTGCAATAGGGATATGTGGCAAAAACAATGTAACAGTTATGGAAACACAGCTGTTGTTGAACCCAATGGCTGTGTAAAACAGACAGTTGTACTCCTAACTGACAGATTTCTGTCAGGCATGGGCTGACTGGCAATTAGCAACAATTATTTATCTTATTTTCAATTCCCTCTCTTTCAGCTGTTTTTTCTCTCTAATGCTGTATGGTTTTTTTGATGTAAGTTTATATGTGAAAAGTTCAACTACTTATTTTTTTATTTTTCAATGACTTTAAAACATTTTTTTTAAAGTTTGAACTTTAATAGACTGATACAATAATTACATGTAATCTTTATTTTGAGCTAGGAATATCTATTTTGTTGTTTGTACTCGTCTGCCTTCCTAGTTTTGTTACTTTTTATTTAATTATTTGTTTCTGTTAAACCTATTATCAAAACTTATTGCTGTACTCCAACAGAGAAGAGTAAAGTAATACTTTTTGATAATTAGGGGCAATCTGAAACGCATTAACAAAATTAACAATTAACAAAGGTAGATAGCATATTGTAGGAATAACAACATATTAAAGAAAATAAACTTAACAATTAATTTACTTCCCACTTAATAATTCTGTACGTTTAAACTCCTTTTAAGTTTGTAAATAAAACAATTTTTCTTAATGTAATCACACGTAAAAATTTTGTTTATTGTTTTGTAATTTGAGTAAATGACTATTCGAAACTTGTATAACTAAAACAGTACAACTACTTTACTCTCCAAGCTAAACACTCAATTTTATTGTCTACTTAACCTCTCCAGAATGTTTATATTAGTTAGGTAGCTGTTTTTTAACCTTGACATGATATACAAACTTAAATGCTGTTGACAAATGCTTAATAAAATGGTTGTCGATACACAACTGTTTAGAACATAACAGTTGTGTAATTAATGTAAGCAATTTTCTAAATCTCTACAATTAAACACATGCATTACACATTGCAATATATGTGTTTTATACTATTTTACCCTATTTTTGATTGTTTACATGTTTTATTTTGGTTTCTTTTTTTTTCTAAAACACAGTAATGCTTGACTAAATACGTACATTTACATGATAGATGATGGCTGAGCATGTTTCTTATATCCCACCTGCATGTAACTTTCCACCTATGTGTATATGTACAAAAATTTATGCTTACAGATACTGGACACTAGCCTGACCCTCATAAATAAAAATAGTGTTTTTCATACAAAATAAAATGGACCTGAGGGTTACACAAGCTCTCTGTTATTGTACACAAAGTGATAATTCTTTGTCTATAGTAACAGAACAGAGGATGTGATGTCACAATTAATTGTACAACCAAACGTTTGGTTTGCTAAAATTTGAAAATATATGGAGAGAAAAGTCACCCCATGTTCATAAGGGAATGATGTTACTGCATTTCGATTAATTATGCATCTATTAATTGCATTTTTATAGTACACAAAAGGAATTAGAAATTATGTCCTGCAAATGATTTTATTTTTATTTTCCATTATACATTTTCCTATATTTGGTTAAACACTGTGAAATTAGATCATTTAATTTCAGAAAGTAATGAAACACACTAAAGTAATTGAAGTGTTAGCTTCTTTAAAGTCTTGTGTACTTTGTATTTGACACCATTCAGGTTCATATAGTAGGATTACAAAGCATAAGTAAGACAGTAGGGGAAGTATCGCACAGACCCCCCCCAGTTCTCAGCTCTTCTCCTTTCTTTCGTCTGTCGGTTTCTACTGAGTTGGTCACACGCGAATGTATGTTTTACACCTATATGTACATACAATGTGCATGCTTCTCTCTATCTCTTTCTTTTCTCTCTCTCTCTCTCTCTCTTCTCTCTCTCTCTCTCTCTCTCTCTCTTCTCTCCACTTTTCTTCTTCTCATGTTCTCGTTGTGCGCGCATGTAATGATGTTGTGTACATTGTGTATATTGCCAGCAGCAACAGTTCAACGGTATGCAGTTTATATTCAGTAATAACACGTGCATATGATTTTATTTTTCTTATATTCTCGAGTCATTAAATATCTTATATTTATATTTTTTATATTCTCGAGAATATATATATATATATATATATATATATATATATATATATAATATATATATATATATATATATATATATATATATATATATATATATATATATATATATATATATATATATAAGCTAACGCTTCTGCTGACAGTCCCAATGACTATACCATTTTTAAAATATTATCTACAGTAATAAAAATATATCAACAATATTTCAATATGTTTATTCAACTATACTGCATCTTTTATAATTAATTCAAATTGCTTGTAATCCAACTTACCATATGCATCACTATATTTAAAGAACACTTAAATTTACTGAACATTACTGGTTTACATTAAGGGGGTTTACTGAACATTTAAGGGTTTTCTGAATTGAGAAGGTATTAAAATATTGAAATCTTGCTGCCATCAGGTGAGAAAAAAGCATAAATTGTGTGTTTTCTAGGTTATGTTAAAGTAATTAAAAATTAGTAAAATGCTCTTGTTGAAATTTATTAAAAAGTAATGTTATTTATAGATAATATTTAAAATGCATTATACAAAAATTATATGTAATTAAATTAAATTATTCTTCTCCTTATAGTTGTCTCAGTTGTATTCAAGTAGTAGCATAACTGTGCTTACCCTTTAAAAATATTTATACTGCTGATGTACTAAACAACTTTTTGGGCTTAATCCATGATAAATGGAAGATTCTTAGCTAACATTTGCAGGAACTACAAGCTTATAAAAATCATTTTTAACAAATTTCCATTGGAAAATAAGTTTTTGGAGCAGACATCATGGTAAGATCCACACCAAATATCATGGTGTGTGTGTGTGTTTTTAACACTCTTGTACTTATAATGTTAGTCTGATTTGGTTCAAACGGAACAAAAATTGATGGTAATAACTAGTCAAAGATTATTAGTAATAGAGTAAGAGAAGTATTTGCCTAGTTATAAAATTTCTAACCAATGGGGTTAATAAGAAATTCAAGCTGTAACAGCTGATATATTTTGTCTTTTACTTGGCTCACTTAGAACAGATTATAAAACATATAATACAATAATATTATTATAACATAACACATGAATAATATTATTATGTGCCACTGAACATTTATTAATATAACAAACCATATGACAAGTAAATATGATTTTGTTTTATAAAAGTGGCCTATAGTTTATATTTTAAATATATTTTTTTAGAGGTTGGTTGCTTTAACATTTTATGATTTTTTTTTAACTTATAGCAAAAATGCCACATGAAATATTATCTTTGCAAATTGGTCAATGTGGCAATTCAAGTAAGTATATAATTTTCTTGCAATATTATCTTTAATAACCTATCTAAGTAAAATTGTTTGACACATTAGAAACCTATTTTTACCTGATTGGGTGTTATTGATCGAAAGTAATTATTATGACTATTGACAAGGTATTAAAAAAGTTGTAATCATTAAAAGAGTAATTAAAAATTTATTTCAATTAAAGTATACATTACCATACAATATTCTATTTTACTTTTATACAAGTGTGCTACATATGAAGCAAGTACAAGTGGATATATGTACAGTATTAACATTTGTAAAATTTAATTGTATGGACCTATAATTGTATATCCTATTATTAATGAATTTCATTTGGAAATGAGCTATCATTTGGAGTGGCCATCATGGTAAGACCTAAAACTGAGATGTTGAATTTAATAATAATCCAGACCTCTTAATAGTCGAGGTATTGAGAGAGGGTTAGGCCAATTTTTACATATGTGTTTGGTTGCTAACACATTAGCATTCATATTTTTGGTTTCATTTGATTCAAGTTTTGAACAAAAATAGATTTTTTTAATAGCTATGACAAGTTTGTTATGCAATAAATCTGTTCAATTGTTTCATAATGGTTAAGACTTTTGTCCATTTTTCCAATCTCTGCAGAACATGTTGGAACAAAATTGCAAATACTAGAGTAAATTGATAAATGAAATTTTATTGACACCTCAAAATGTTATGTTGAGGTCAAGATTGCTTCTCATTTCAAAATACCAGGTCTGGCCTTACCATGATTGCAGCTCTAAAAGCTCATTTCCAATTTAAGTTAAATATTAAAAACACTTTGCAATGGAAATTTTCTAAAAAGAGCTACAAAAATTGAAAATTCTGAAAAATATTGAGGAGTTAAATATATGTTGTTGGAACTAAATAATGGTATACAACTTACAGATAAATGTTTTATTTTGCAGTTGGTTTTGAATTTTGGAAAAATCTGTGTGCTGAGCATGGTATCTCACAGGAAGGTTATGCAGAAGAACCCGAGGGACCCAAGGGAATAGATACCCTGGACAACAGACATTGTTTCTTCCAACAAGTAGGTCAAGGAAAGCATAAAAATAATAATAAAAATAATTTGTTTAAAGTTTTATTTAAAAATAAACCATTTACTGAAAATATATAAACAATATTAATGCAGAAACGTTCAATTTATTTTAATTTTATTGGTCCCATACAACACGTTTACAGTAAGCTTCTACTAATCTGGCATCCTATTGTTTGGCACATTTGATTGTTCAGCACCTCTCACATCTCTTGTACTTGAATTCGGTCAGATTTGTATTGCGCCTATAGAACACTGTCTTCTCCAACAAAAATATGTTTGACTGATTTAACTGATTGTGTTTTAAATTATGGAGTTTTTCTTTGTTTTATTTAACTTTAACCATTTGTATTATCTGTAACATATTTATGATAATTTAGATAGTAAATATCAATAATTTATAGGTAGGTACTAACTACGTTTATTAAGACATTGCATATGTTTATTGTTAGAATAAATATACAATGTCTATATGAAAATATATGATTGCATATATTTTATACAATTCTATGAAAATTATATGAAAATATTTATTGTTCATAATTTTTTTCTTTAAATTTCATTTACCATATTTTATGTTGGTCTGGTACACTTGATAGTCCGGTATTCTCGAAAACCTGAACTTGGAATCAATGGAGAATCAAGTAATTTTGCATGCAGTAATATTATTTCTATCTCCTGTGACAATTTGGTAGACTCACATGAGCTTATCTATAAGTTGAAATGGTAATGCAATCGAACATATATTTGTAGATATAGACTTTAATTCTTTTCTTATTTGAAAGTCAAGTGTGCAAAATGTCATGAAGATCAGAATAAAACTGTAGACTTGTATGAAGAATAAACATACATTACGTTTTATGTATACAGATTATTTAGATTTATTATTTAGATCATACAAATTGAAATATACTAATATACTTATATTACATTACTTACTATATTTATTAACAAGATTTAATTTAAGTAGGTAACCATATTGCAGCAATTATAGCACCTTCAACTAGTAAAATAGGCCAGTCTATAGAGTTCATCTTAAGTCCAGCGGGCAATATATGATAGAATCAGTGATAAAAATAGATTTCCTTTCTGGGAGTTGAAGGTAAGTGAAGACATCTGGTAGGATCTACCAGTAATCCTAGGGCCGTCCCACAAAAAAATATAATAATTGATTGTTTTCAAAAGTTGTTATTCAAAAGATGTAGTAATTAAAAAAAGCACAGTACAGACAAAAACAAATGTACTGATTTAAAATGTACTTCATTATAATAAACCTTACAAAAGCCATGCATTAGTGGGGCTACAAAAAGGAGAATTGGGGTAAAGAGTGATGTTGTAACTTATGCTTTTGTTTTCATGATTGAGACAGAGCAAATACCACCTGCCTAACTAAAAGAAGCAATACCTCTAACAACTGACCCAAGTATATCACAGTATCTTATGTTTGAGTTACTTTATGTTCCGTTTAACTCTTTTGAAAATATACAAAATAAAAATAAGTACTTTAGATTAGATTCAAAACTAGATGAAGGAATAATACAAACCCAGGCACTGCAGTCAATGGAGCGATTGTGAAATTAAACCTCTTGAGTACTAATTTAGCAGATTAATTAATTAATAAAAATAACATGCTACACTCTGTAGCACAGAATGTTTTATTATTATTATTTTTGAAAATGTAGTAAAACTCTTACGTTTTCTATTTAACTATAATTATGTATTACACAAATTTTGTTAATTATTTGCATAAATTTGTTAATTTTTGTATAAACATGCATAGGTCTTTAATACATAAATTATCTGTGCTTATACTTTTGACAAGTATTCGCGTAAGGAATACTCAAGTGATCAAGTTACAGGCTGAATTTTATTATCACAAATAGAACATAAAAACATTCATGCATTCTTTCTGAATTTATTGATACTCTTTGAAGTGTTTCTATCTCATTCCACTAGATGATATTATTGTTTACTTTTCTATTATCAGTATTTGTTTATGGTATCAATTATTGTCAACTGCCCACCTATGATATAAGTCATTTCTAGTTACATTATTTTATTTTGTTAAGAAGGTTACTTTTATTATTCATTACAAATTATTTACTTGGGAAGACTGTATAAAAATGTCAGATAACAGAATTAACCTAACAGTTAATAGAAACTGACAGTTAAAAGGGTGATGGATAATTAAGACTCTATTGTATTTCAATTTTTTTAAATATTTTTTTCCTGAGGGAGTTATTAATTCTCCTGCTCTTTCTTGATAGAAGTTTTCCTATAATTTATACTGTAGTATGCAAAAGACAGATATTTGTTTTATTTATTCTTTTTTGAATTGATTGAACAGTATGAAGATGGCCGTTATGTACCTCGCAGTTTACTGTTAGATCTGGAACCCAGAGTCATCAATGGTATTAACAACTCTTCATATGGTAAAGTATGTATTTCAGCTACTTTAAACTTGAAATATGTTTATCATGGATGATAAGTTATATATAGAAACAAGTTAAGCATTCTAGTGTTCACAATTTCAGTCCAAATTTTGTTCAGACTTGGCACAAAGATTGATACTGGTAGTAGGTAATATGAAAAGAATCTGTTCAACCATTTCAATCTTTAATAGGCTAATGAAACTTGCCTGCTTGTTAAATAACGCTCTGTGGACGGGTTGGTCCTAAAATAAAACTATTATGATATGGTTATTGCTAAAGTAGAATCTTCATATTTTATGACATTTCCTAAACATATGAACATGACTTTAATTTGGAAGAATATTAATAAAAAAATATTGGTAAAATTCAACAAAAGTGCTTTCATGTTAGGAATATATTTTGTGTAAAACAATGACCTGTAAAACATAAAAAAAATAGATTTAATATTTTTATATTCACAATTTTGATTTATTAAATAATGATTTATGATATTTTCATTAATAATCTATTACAGCCAATGTAAAATAATGATCCCATAAGAAGTAACAGTACTCAAATATCCGATCTATCGTTCAATTGATAGTAAATGTAACTGTCCAAAGAGTGTTAACTACAACCCCTGCAGAGAGCCAAAACTAGTCATTTTATCTGTTTTTGGTTTAGAAATATATATTAATACATTATATTTATATATAATATAAAGTATTATTTAATGAGCTATTGTAGTGGTTATCATGGTAAGACTCAGACTTGGTAGCATGAAACTGACTTTTAGACTACTTTTTATAGGGTCATTTTGCACTCTAGTAGTCATAATTTCAGTCCTATTTTTGTTAAAACTGGGCACAAAGATCAATTTTGGTAATAAGTAATACACGTTTGTTATAGAAAAAAATCAATTCAACCAATTGAAAATGACAGCCACTCTAAAACTTTTTTATCTTTCACTTTTTTTTGAAGATTTCACTATTTTAATTGGTATTAAAATCTGCAAAAAAAATCTTATATAGGCTACTGCAGTTTAAAAATTTTATAATTTCATCTTCAGGCCGTACAGTTGGTCAAATCTCTCTGGTGAGGTCAGCAAAAAGTGAACAAAACATTTAAACATGTATCACAACACTACACAATTACAAGACTATATTAAAATGTAAATAGATAAAATTTAGTTTGGCCAAACATTGCTAATGTGCGACTCGTGTGTTGGTTCAGTCCAGACAACTCGCCAGAGTAATTTGACCAATTGTACAGTTTGAAGATGAAAGTGTAAAGTTTCAAAATTCGTAGTAGTCTATATGAGTTAAAGGCCACTATGATAAGGTGACCAAGATGATAATTAATGATAGTATGTTTTTTGCTAAGTAGTTGTTTCCCCAAGAAAATATCTTCATAGATTGTGAAGGCGGTGGTGCAGGGAACAACTGGGCTAAAGGCTACAGCCAAGCAATAAAACACAAAGAGAAACTACTTGAACTAATAAACAAAGAAGTGGAAGCTATGGATTGCATGGAGGTAAAGCAAGTTTTAAATTTCTGTGTTAAATTTTATTTACCAGTCTTTTTACAAAGTTGAGTTAAATGATAACAAAAACGTAAAGCATTTATAATTCGAATATGTCATAAAGTCAATACCTACTGATAACTGAACCATTGATGAGGTTTTGTTTAGGGTTAGGACATTTATACATAAGGAAACACGCAATCAGCCAAGTTCTTATAAGTCGTAGGAACAAAGAGTTAATTAACTGTACAATAATTTCATTACTAGTATACTGTAAGAAATATTATAGTTTTTTTTTCGTTTCATCTGTATGCTACTTGAACAGAGCTTTACAGTTCTAAAAAGTATATATTTAGAAGTGTACTAAGTGATTAAAATTAAAATATGAATTGAATGTACAATATTTTTTGAATATTGAATATACGAGGGCTATTCAGAAAGTAGATTACGTTTTTGGATAAAAAAAAAACTAAGTACAGGAAAAAAATTTTATCATATACATTTGAAAGAGGAACTAAAATACTATTTTTCGACATAATCGCCAAACAAATTTAGACATTTGTCATATCGGTGAACTAGCTTTGAAATTCCCGTGTCGTAGAATTCCGCCGCCTGTGACGCCAGCCAGTCAGTCACGCCCGCGCGGAGATCTTACGACAAAGATGGTGAATCATTTCTTGATCGCATCGTAACGGGAGATGAGACTTGGGTTAAGCACGTTACCTGTGAGACAAAACTACAGTCTATGGAGTGGGGGCACACAAATTCCCCCAAAAACCGAGAAAATGTTTGCAAACCCTGTCAGCAAGGAAGA
This sequence comes from Callitettix versicolor, assembly GCA_022606455.1. NCBI lineage: Eukaryota > Metazoa > Arthropoda > Insecta > Hemiptera > Cercopidae > Callitettix > Callitettix versicolor. The sequence continues at coordinate 4,400,140 of CM040187.1, forward strand.
TCATGGCGACCGCTTTTTGGGACAGGAAAGGTGTTCTTCTGGTTGACTTCCTAGAACGTGGAGCAACCATAAACTCAGAAAGGTATTGCCAAACATTACGAAACTTAAGACGAGCTATCCAGAACAAGCGGAGAGGAAAACTGAGTGCAAAAGTGTTGTTTTTGCACGACAATGCCCGCCTCACACGGCAAATCGAACAAAAGACGTCTTGACGGCCTTCAAGTGGGAGATTTTCCTCATCCACCCTACAGTCCGGACCTGGCACCTAGTGATTTCCACTTATTCCCGAAGATGAAGACTTGGCTTGCAACACAGCGCTTCGATGACGACGCAGATCTCCGCGCGGGCGTGACTGACTGGCTGGCGTCACAGGCGGCGGAATTCTACGACACGGGAATTTCAAAGCTAGTTCACCGATATGACAAATGTCTATATTTGTTTGGCGATTATGTCGAAAAATAGTATTTTAGTTCCTCTTTCAAATGTATATAATAAAATTTTTTTCCTGTACTTAGTTTTTTTTTTATCCAAAAACGTAATCTACTTTCTGAATAGCCCTCGTACAATATTGAATGTACATTTTTTTTGTTTTTGTTTTAGGGTGTTTTTATAACTCATGCAATATCTGGAGGCACTGGTGCTGGTACAGGATCTTACATATTAGAGCTTCTGGTTGACCACTATCCAAAAAAACTGGTTCAAACTTACAGTGTCTTTCCTTTATCACAAAAATTGCCTAATAAGTACATAGTTAAAACTTTGGAACTAATAGTCACAGTGTTTTAAATAACTGCAGTATATAATAGTATTTAGATGTTAAAAAATAATCATGGATCACAACTGTCTCAGTCACATGATAGAAGCTAATTTTCAAAAAGTAACAATAACTGAATATTTTTGTGTGTCAAATTTTTGTCGTAATTTTTTTAAGATTTGAAAGTATGAATTTTCATTTCAAACTATTGAAGGTAATGAACTAAATCATGTTACTGTATGACTAAAATCAATTTTTGTGTCAAGTTTAAATCTAATTGGATCATAATTAATAATTATGAACATTAGAGTATTAAGACACACCCCCTAGCACACCCCTGTGTGTGTGTGTGTGTGTGTGTTTTTTACAGTTTTTAAATTAATAATTAACATTTCAAGAAAAGGAAAGGCTCAGGGACGAGATGGGATACATTCAGATTTCTTCAATATCCTGATGATATCAAATTTTTGACTGGCTTATTTAATAACATCTACAGCACTGGGAGTATCCTAAATGAAACGCTCATCTGAAAATTCATAATGCTACCAGAGAAACAGGGAGGTAAAGCATGTGGTGACTGCAGAACCATCAGCCTCATGAGTCATATGCTAAAGCTGTTTCTCATCATTCAGCGTAGAATCTACAAGCTGTATGAAGAAAGAATAACAGACACACAGTTTGGATTTTTGAAAGGAGTAGCTACAAGAGATACCATATTCTATTTCCAAGTGTTGTTCCAGTGCTACAAGGATATGAACTGTGATACTTTCACCCGTTTTATCGACTACCAAAGGTCAGTCAACATAATACAGCATGAAAAGATGATGGGCATTTTGAAAAACATGGGGATGGTTGATAAAGATCTTAGGATCATATGAAACCTCTACTGGAATCAGTCAGCTGCTATTAAGGTCATTGTGACTGCAGTCAAGGTCATTGACTGCAAACCAATGCAGTCAACATTCTTCAGGGTGTTATGCAGGGATGCATTTTTTCGTCAGTTATATTTAATCTCTACTCAGAAGAAATCTTCAAGGAAACTGTTGAGGATACCGACATGGAAATCCTGCTGAATGGAGAGTGCTTGAACAACATTCAATAAGGAAATGATATTCCAAAATTCGTCAACAGCATGAACAGCTTACAAGAACTAATGGACAAATTAAGAGACAAATTGAGAGCAGTCAGTATGACCAAAGTACATGGTAATTTGTAAAGAAGCAGTTGGAAGGTATGATGGTAAACAACACACCGATACTAGAAAGGTTATCACAGTTTACCTACTTGGGAACCATGATCAATGAGAATTATGACCATTCACATGAGATAAGGTGTAGAAAAGAGAAAGCAAGAGCTATTCAGTAAAATAGCTAAACTATTCAAAAGTCATTACCTCAATATCAATATCAAAATTAGACTATATTTCCGGTACTATATTTTCTCAAAACTTTTTTATGGAATGAAATCATTGATAACTGACTGCAACTATAAAAATTTTGTAGTTTTTTCACAGATAAATTATTTTCCTTTAATTTAAAAAAAATTAAGTTAAAAAATTTGCATTTTATTTAATGATAAAAATGTAGAAACTTTGTTTTTTGTACATTTTTATTTACATTATTGTTTCTACTTTAAACGTTTTTAATAGTAACAATTTGGAAATCATCCAATTAAAAGTATTTGTAACATAAAAAACATACATATCAAAAATTAAATGAATACAAAGTGGTTAGTAATGGTGAAAAAAATGTTTTTTTAAATAAATATTTAATAGAAATCCTTTAATTTTGATCAAAGAAGAACCCCTAAGTATTAGAATATAATTCAAAAACACCTAGAGTATCACAAATATTAAAAGAGCAGTACTAATATTTAGCACTTTTGATATTTTTATTTTAAAATTCTCTCCTTCCCCAATAAATATTTTTGCATTGTTTAAAATTTGTATATAACAAATTCAGAATTAAAGAAAAATTGGTAACTGTTTAGATCATGGAGTGGTACCAATTTGGATACAATGTCAATGCACTCTCGATCTGTATGTCAACTTGTTGAAAGCGAATCACCTTTCTGCGATGTCGTCATTGAACCCTACAACTCTCTACTGACGTTAAAACGGTTGGTCAACTATTCTCAGAGTGTCGTTGTGCTGGACAATCTAGCACTACAAGCAGCTGCTGAATCTAACATTTTTATGCCACAATCTGCATTTTCCAATGTTAACATGATCGTGTCTAACATAATGGCCGCTTCTACAGCTACTTTGAGGTAAATGCATGATTAAATAAAGAAAACCATTAAACAAAGTCTAAAGTTTGATGCTTTAAAAAAAATTCAAAAAATCTTATAGAGATCTTGAAAGTTCTATCAGTGTTTGAGGCCACTGAGTTAAAAAAAAATGGTTTTTACTTGAAAGTCTAACTTTCAAGTAAAAGCTTTTTTTTGCTATGATTATGTCTGCGTACATTGCAAGAGAATAAACAAAATTCCGTTAAAAACTTAAATTTTTCATAATAAGCTATAATAATTTTAATCAAATATTGGTTAATTCTGATTGTGTCAATAGTACCCAAATATTTTAGACCACTATTTCAGCAAAAAAATCTGATTTGGGAGCTATTGAAATAATCTGAAAAATCAATTACTGTTGGTTATGGTATTGGTACCATAATCAAAATTGGTTTTGAAATAAAGAACATTTACAATCTATTGGGTTTTTGTTTACTCACAAATAGTATTTTTTTTTAATTTGTTATATGTCTTGAGATATGATTCTCCATAAATTACAAAATTTGAGAAAAATCAGATAAACCAAGTATGAGAAATTTGACTGATTTTCAATTTTTTCCTGTAGCTTATAAATCAGATTTTTTGTGATAATAATGGAATGTGAGGAAATTTCTTTAATCATTTATTTACTTTTTACAACTATGTATTTCATGATATGCTGTGTGATAAATAAAAGTATTATATTGTACACTTTAAATCTACACCGTATACTGTACAATCTATGTTATACAGGATCATAAAAAAGATATCCGTGTTTTGAAATAAAACAACAAAATCCCAAATAAAAATAATCCATTTATTTTCACACTCTTATATTTAAAAAATCTTTGGATTTTTTACGTTATTTAGAGATTTTCAATTTGGGTTCTCTTTCCTACTCAGCAAACATCTAAGTGATACCTGATCTCACTCCAGATATGATAAATCATGTCTGGGGGGACAGTCACTATCACTGTGTTGATTCTTTCTCTGAATTGTTGCAGATTCCAGATTTTTTTCAATTTACACAATGTATTTAATATAACTCCAAAAGAAAAAATCAATAGGTGATCAAAAGATCATGGCTCTTAGGTGGCGACAACACAGGACCATTCCTACCAGTCCAATGGCAGAAATCTGTTATTGAGAGCTTCTTGAACGTTTAGCCTGTATTGATGTGGTACTTCAACTTGTTGGAAAATCACCTCATTCCTTCTCTCTTTCAATGTCTTCAGTTTAAGGATGCATATACTACTGTAGCAATACAAGTAAACAGTTCCCAACATGAAAGTTCCTAAAAACAAAAATGCGTGGGGACCATATCACACATTAACCTTTGGTGAATCACAAACATACCTCATTAGCGGTTGAGAGCAGTTGTGACTGTTATGAAAATCAGTAATATGAAAACTTGTGTTATCACTAAAAATGATTTTGTTTGGATAACTTTTATCACCATAAATTCTACTCATCATTGCCACAGAAAATTCAACAAATTTAGGTCAGTCTGCTTCTATAACTTCATGTCTCATTTGAATTTTGTAAGTATTTAATTTCAAACACTTATAAAGCACATTTTGATCATAATAGTTTTTTAGTATATCCAGTTCCAATCTGTGTCGCATAATGTACTGTCTTAATTATTTCACATTCTCTTCCAACATGCATAGCTAGCATGGTGATTTCTTAATGTTCCAGGTTAAATTAATGAACAGCACTTTTGTTTATCTGTAGATGGGTCTTCTCCATAGGGATGTTGAATATGACTCTGTACCACAAAAAACAGATTTAAACCGAGCATACCGTAACACACACTGCAACTTTTGCTGTACAGTCGTCATTGCAACTGACAAGTGAAATAGCACTGTGTCACGGAACAGCTTCTGCACATTTATATCAGTGCCTTCAATGTCAGTACAATAGCCAATATCAAAACTCCTACACTATTCTACAATTTCAAGTTGGTTTTGTAAAGATTGATTGCATATTTCTTGTTGCAATTTATTTTTTAAATCGCAGATACATTTTTTGAAGATCCTTTACTTCAACTCTTATATATCAAGTTTTATTTATTTTGGAAAGTATGTTTGCAGATATCCTGGACGAATGTACAACACCCTCAGTGAAATCTTAGTGTCCCTGATGCCAGTTCATCAGCTACATTTTCTTATTGCTGGTTACACTCCTCTGATATCATTCAATCCTTCAGTAAGTACCTATAATATGTTGTTTCAAAGTGATTCATAAGCAACTTCTTGTGGTAAAACCTATATTTGGAGCTATAAGATGTTCTAAGATATTTAGCTATTTTCATAAAACGTGTTTTGAGAAATTGTTAAAATGTTTTATTTATGTACACACAAGTGGTTTGAGTATATATTTTATTAAATATTTAATAAAAATTGATAACATTTATAATATATAAAATATAATTTGAAACAATATAATTAGTTGGTTAGAAATATTGTTTTTTTTTAAATTTCAAATAAATAATTTTTTAATTATTTTTTTCTAATGATGTTTCAGCGGCCTACAACAGAATCTAAGACAACTGTAGTTTCTGTCTTGGAACGTTTAATTCAAATGAAAAACCTTTCAGTTTCACTGCCATTTGACAGTGTAAACACACATTCTTTCATCTCTGCATTTAACATTTTACAGGTAAGGTTAATAATCACAAATAACATTGCACGATTATAAACTTTCAAAAATGAAATTTGGTTTTTATTAGAAATAAAAATTGTGATAAATGAACAGTTTGATATTTATGGAAAAATATTTTGGTTTAGTGGTTAACATGAGTAACAACCAGAAATATTTTTTTAGTTGCTTGCAGTTAAACCTTGTTTGATTTTGAAACACAAGTTAACTGACAGTAATCTGTGTAGAATAGTTTCTTTCTTTATATGAGACCTATTTTCAGAGACTCAGTTATAGTTCTCTGGTACGTTAGTTAAGAAGCTTTTTGTATCATCTAACACTCATGACCAACTCCATTGTCCATAACGAGCCTGAAAATCTTGTCCAGGGTGTTTTTATCAAATTCCTTGTCTGGTTGCTGGGATTAAAAAAATCTTTTTTTTTTAGTTAGGGGCTTTACAATCACAGAGACATCATTTAGTTGATCCCTGAAGGAATCTCACTTCATGAAATGATCCCTGAAGTTACCATTTCCTGTGATCATTTTAATGATCTTTCTAATTGACCTTCTGCTAAACTGAACTAGTATTCTGATCAGTGCAGAATCTAGTCCTATAAAAAAATATTTTCAAAGACATTCGCATGAAGTTGGTACCATTGATTGGTGTGTTCTTCCCTAGTTCATTCCTTGATTACAGCCCTTACATGTAACTGACCCAGAAAGAAGTTTCTGATTCCACAAAGTTGGCCATAGCACCAACTTGACCAAAAGATCTGCCCCTTTGATTCTCCCTTCTGCCCCTTATTCCCTTTGATTCTCTAGTGCCTTGGCATCTACACCAAGTACACCATATTAACAGATAAAAGGAATGTAAAGATACAGCCTTCATTTCTCAATGGAAATTTATTAAAAGTGTATATTACACATTTTTTTATGATTTGCAATGTATTAAAATTGATTTTAAAATTCTTTTTTTTTCAGAGTAAAGATCCTTTTATCTCAATGAATCAAATAAATAAAACTATTTCAAATTTTGGAAAGAAAATTAATTTTGTCCCTTGGACAAGACCACTTTACAGCATAGCTTTCTGTCGCAAATCACCCTATATCAAGAGGACTAATAATTTCAGTGGACTAATGCTTGCGAATCACACTCACATACAAACTGTAAGTTGAGAACAGAATGCCATAATCTGTTGCTTTTTAATCAGAAGTCAAGTAATTTGTCTGGTTTTTATAACAGTACAGTGATACCTCGACATACAAGTTTAATTTGTTCCATAACCTTGCTCGTATGTCAAATTGCTCGTATCTCAAAGCAATTTTCCCCATTAAAATTAATTGAAATGCCATTAATCTGTTCCAGCTCCCAAAACACCACCTCAGTTGTTTTTGTTAAGTGTTTTTGAATAAGAAAAATGTATTTACAAGAAGAAACATTTACTTATAAATAACAAATACATATTCTATAAAAACATAATAAAAGAAAAAGTGAAGTGCTTATGAAAGAGCTTAATTTTCATCACTGGTCTTCGCTTTTTTCATCACACTTTGCTCATTTTCACCTGCAGATTGTTTAAAAAAACTGTCCAAGGAGGTTTTTTTCTTCCTCTCTTTCAGGATATTGCGGAAATGAGTTAGGCAAGTTTCGTTGAACAAATCTGATGCATGACCAGTTGCAACTTTTTCGGGGTGATTTTTATCCACAAACTCTACAACTTTCTCCCACATTCCCAAGATCTTCTTTATGTCTCTTATAGAGATAACCTTCTCCATCTCTGGCTCCTCTTCAAAACTAATTTTTCGTTGAACCACTGTATGCTGCTGCGAATGTAGATCATATAACTCCTCGGTTGTCAGCTCCTGAGACTGTTCCTCGACGAGTTCATTCACATCTCTCTCATCCATCTCCAGACCCATGGATTTTCCTAGAGAAACAATCTCCTCTACCACAGACACTTTGGGTTCCAATCCTTTGAAGGCCCTTTCAGCTACAGCCTCAGGCCACATCTTCTTCCATGCAGAGGTTAAGGTCCTCGTTGTAACACCCAGCCAGGCCTGATCAATAATTCTTAGGCATATCACGATATTAAAGTGGTCCTTCCAGAACTCTCGAAGGGTAAAGTTTGTGTTCTCCGTCACCTCAAAGCAGCACCAAAAAATGTGCTTGGTGTACAACTTCTTAAAATTAGAAATCACCCGCTGATCTATGGGCTGCAGGATAGGAGTAGTGTTGGGTGGTAGGTAGAGAACCTTTATAAACTTGAACTTTTTAAATAAATCATCTTCAAGATTTGGTGGGTGAGCAGGGACATTGTCGAGGATGAGAAGGGCTTTCATGGGTAGGTTGTTTTCCTGTAGATATTTTTTAACAGAAGGGCCAAACACCAGGTTTGTCCACTCCACAAAGAATTTCCTGGTGACCAACGCCTTCGGATTTGCCCTCCACATAACTTGCAGTTTTTCTTTTAAAATCTTATATGACATAAAGGCTCTGGGATATTCCAAATGGTATACTAGCAGAGGCATTGATTTTGCAGTCGCCACTTGCATTGGTGCAAAGTGCTAGAGTTAATCTATCCTTCATGGGTTTGTGACCTGGCATCATCTTCTCTGCTGTTATGTAAGTCCTATTCAGCATCCTTTTCCAGAAAAGCCCTGTCTCGTCACAGTTGAAGACTTGCTGGGGGATGTATCCTTTGGCTTCTATCAATTCGGAAAACGTTTTGATGTAAACTTCAGCTGCCTTCACATCTGAATTTGCTGCCTCACCATGCCTGACAACGGAGTGAATGCCGGTCCTTTTCCTAAAGTTGTCAAATCAGCCCCGACTGGCTTTAAATGAGTCTTCCGATTCCTTGTTTGTGGAAGTGTGTGGGATCTGTTTCAGCAAATCATCATAAATCGCTCGTGCCATCTCACATATGATGCTTTGTGTTAAGGTTCTTCCTTGAAGCTGCTTCTCCATATTTTCATGGAGAGAGGTCTGGAGCTTAGAAATTATTGTAACGCCCTTAGCTGGCGTTATACCCTTTATCAACGCCTTCTGTTTAAGCATAGTACATATCATTGATGTGCTACGCCCGTACATCCTCGCCAAGTCAATTACTCGCACACCTTGCTTGTGTTTTTCTATGATTTCACGCTTTAATTCAATAGACATCATCTTCTTCTTCGGAGCCATGGATAAAAATAAATGTGATAATGTTTTGTAAATGTACAAAAGGAAAAAACGCGAACCCAACTTATCAAAAATACTTCGAAAACAAGGGAAACAAGCACAACATGTGCCCCGCATGTTGGGGTCGTGTGCAGTGATGTAGTGTGCGATTCCTCGTATCTCAAATCTTACTCTCATCTCAAAGCAAAATATCGCTGCCTCGGCGGATCATATCTGAAAACACACGTATATTAGGGCACTTGTATATTGAGGTACCACTGTATATAAAAAAATACTGTATGTTATGTTGTATAAAGTTGCCGAACAGTATCTGAAGCATTGGTAGATATTTGATTACATTTTTGTGGGGGACTGCTTTCAGCATGCCACTACTGCATTTAGAGTTGTCTTTCTTTAAATATGCGTAGTTGTACTTTACATGAACAGCGTTGAGCCGAGATTGAATGAAACGGTTGTGTAGTAAAATATCTCTATTGCAGATCTCTTTATAACATAATCTTTCTATAACGGCCAAATGTGTTGGTTCCTTCTTATTCCTGTAGTAAAAATATGTATTGTAACTTTCTCTACTGAGATCAAAAAAATTTCAGAACTCTCTTTATAGCAGCGAAACACATACTCACTTCCCTACTCTTCTACCCTATTTTACAGTATGCCAACAAGTCATTTGAGTGTTAAAAGCAGTACATAGTACATCAACATAATTGGTGTTTTGTAACTATTACATTTTACAAGTAATGTATTATTTTTTATACTTTTACAATACAGTGTAATGGTATCTAAGTGGAAAATTTCATCATTAGATGTAAACGTTAGAGTTTTGTGTTAGTAAAAGGTTTGAAGCAAGTATATGTTTGCTAAAATTTTAATTTCTTCTGTTGGCACAATATTGAAAAATAAAAATAAAATAAAGAAGGCCCATAATGAAGCAAAAAGCTTCAAGAAAATTCTAAAGTCAGAATTTGAAGGAATTGATGAAGCAGTTTTACAGTATTTTCTGCAAAATATTGGTTTTTTCTCAGAATTACAGTATTTTATTCATACAGTATTATTTAATAAATATTGTTATTTAAAAACATTACACCATAAAGTTTTATTTCAATAAACTTTGCACTTAATACTTCAAATTAAAAATAGTGTATAACATGTTTTACAAATAAAAAAACATCTTATATATGTTTTGGTTGAGTTCCCACTATAGCGGAATTCTCTTTATAGTGGCAAAAACTAACGTTTCCTTCAATGCCACTATAGAGAGATTTCAATGTATATCTTTAACATGTTCCAAGGGTACATTTCCCAGTCTAGTATATGTTCCATAATCCTGTTAAAATTTATTATAGGGATTTTAAAGTTAGGCAGAATTTCTATTTTTTTTGTGAGTTTTTTACATAATTTATTTTAATTATTTTCCTGAGTCTATGTTGTGAAAAACTATTAAAAACAATTTTTGAACTATTATTTCTAGTGTTTTGAATGTATATTGAATCAATTTTTGAAGTTATATTCAAGACAAGCTTACATAGATCAGATGAAAAAATGTTCTGACTTTGAAGATTTAACAGTTGAGATAGAAGAGTGTAAACAATGCCTTGAAGACCTGTTATTAGAATATAAAGCAGCTATGAGGATTGAATATAGGCCATACTATAACGACAAGATTTATTCCAGCAGCAAAAACAACAAAAAATTAATATTAAATTAATTTAAAATAATATCCTGTAAATATAATATATATTTATATAATATATATATTTTACCAATTTTATATTTTAAGTGATTGTATATTGGAATAATTGTGTAAAAATTAAAAAATAATAACTAAATTTTAAATTTGTTTTTAGAATCAAGTACTACACAAATTCATTATTGGTACTGTAAAGTTGCATTGCCGATTCTCTGAAATGATTTACTAAAAACTAATTTAATTTAATTGCATCACATAAACAATGCTTGTTCTGACAAACAAATACCAAAATACATGTTCTGACAGAAATAACTCACAATTTTGAAAATCAAAAACTATTTTAATGATAAAAAAAAATTATTTGATTAACTTTAAAAATACTGTTTGCAATGTATTTCACATCATTTTATTGCTTTTTAAAAAGTATTCTTTTATCTATGTAAATCCTGTATATTAATAAAATTTGTTCTTTTCCATCACAAAAATTAATTAAAACTCTAGATCAATGCTAAACTTATTAAAAAATAAATATTAAAACTTTTTATGTAATACATATTGAAAACATCCTAATAATTCAAAATTAAAGAACAAGTATAACTCAGCATGTTCTGTGAATCGAGCCTGTACATTAGTCACTCATACTATACATTCCTTATGAGGATTGTTGGGATGGGAGACGTGTTAAGACTCAAGAGAGGACTGCGCCTCCATGGGGTGCAGGGTGGTAACATATTAATGCTGGCTTGTAAAAAGGTATCAATATCAATACGACTGAAGCGTAAGACGCACTCCTATCCCAAGCTAAGGTGGAACAGCATACTTCGAGGGTTGCATGGCTAAGAGGAAGCTTAGCTTTAAGTATGTGAACTCTGGATACCAGGCAACCTCCAGTTTCAATTTAACCTTACCTACATACTGGGCTCTGTATTAGTAGACACTTTTTTCCTACCTATTTGCGAGACCTTCAATGGAAATTAAACAAATTGTAATTCATAAAACTCAAAACCTTGGGGGATTTGCAGAAGTGGACATGGGTGGTGAGAATATGTATTAGGAGGAAACTGGGGTTGTACTAAATATCATGGAATCAATCAGTTGTGGATTGCAGCAGAATATGGAATTGCTGCACAAACCCATTTGACCTGTAATAGATGTTTCCCTCCACAGAAGGATGAGAGTAGTTCAAATTAATCTACATCACAGTAAGGCGGCAACTGCTGTTTTACGAAGGATGCTTGAGAAGGGAAAAGCTGACGTTGCTTTAATTGAAAAACCTTGGGTAACAGGAGGCAGAATAGCACTGCCTGTAAGTGGAGGTAAGTCAGGTCAGCCACTAGGCCTCAGACATGCATAGTTGTAAGAAATAATATTTAGATACTAATATTGTATTCTTTATACAACTCATTAGGGATTTCACAGTAAACTGTGCTAATGTACATGTGGGACCTAGCAGCAGAAGAGTTGTATTGACCTCTACATACTTCCCACATGAGAATATGGACTGCTTCACAGCCATCAGATTTTGGAAGGTGAAGTACTGTAGTGGTGGAAACTGGCTACTTTTAGGAGCCGACCACAATGCACATCACTCAGTGTGGAGGAGCAGTGACACAAATGAGAATGGAGAGAAATTGCTTTTCTTTATCATAAAATCTAAACTTTATATTCTTAATAAAAGTAACACACTGACTGTTGTAACAAAGGCAAGGAGTGATGTTTTAGATCTCACTCTTGGGACCAATGGCGTTTTCAACATGTTGAAAAAGTGTTATCTATCTTAAGAGCCATCTATGCTGGATCATAGGCACATAGTCATGGATCTCGGAGTAGTAAACAGACCAGTAAATACATATTAAAATCCCAGGAATACCAGATGGGAGGGCCTATGAAGATAGTGTTAAGGCTGACCTTCAGGATCTTAGGTGGCTGAAGTAATGACCATTAATGACTGTGTTTGGAAGAATTTGAAACGGGCCTTCCAGACAGCTCGTATTCATATTCATACCAATAGTTAGGCATCAATTAAAACACTTGCGGGTCCTACAATTCAGTCCTAGCTGGTATGGGAGTATCAGAAGAACCTCAACACTCTGTCCCTGGGTGACCAGGTAACTCTTTACTGGGTTCTGGGGCATTAGGGAGTTGAGGGTAATGAGGAGGCAGACCAACTTGCTGGACTGGGATCTGCATCTGAGCCAGCTTTAGCAATCTCTCTATCATCGACCAGGCCTGTTAATAATAGATGGATTAATAAGCAACACCAGGCAAGATGTGATAATCTTCATGTGCATTCCCATAGTAAGCGGCTCTTAAGCAGAGTTCCATATCGAGGCCTTAAAAGGGCGGCAGACATCTTAGGCAAAGCATAACTCAGAAAAATCATGTGGCTCATTACTAGGCACTGTGGTCTGAGGGAGCATATGAACAGGATAGATACGTACCATGGAGAATGGTTCATCTGACTTGACTGTTGTGAAGCAGATGAGAATATTCCTGTCATTCATAACACATAGTAAGGAATATATTTACCACTTGTATTGTACCATTTAACTGATCCTTTTGCAATGTTTTTGATGCCCAAACAAAAATTACTCATATTCTACTTACTGTCACCCACAATGAAAAACATCAAGCAGCATAAAAAAACCTTCTAAATTTGTTGGTGAATTTTGCAAAACACCCCTTTTTTGAGGCTCGTGAAAATAAACATATGTAAAATATCTAAAAATGATGAAAAACTCCTTTTGTGTTTTGATTTGTATAAACTTAGTTTGTAATAAGTTTATAAATTTGTCTGATTAACATGTCAAAATTAGAGATGGGACATGTTAACTTGAACTTTTGGAGTCTGGCAGCTTTACTTTAAAAGTATTTTTACTTTTAAGGTTTTACACCTTTACTACCACTAAGTATCTTTTGCTGCCAACACCTTTATTTTGTCCTGAGTTTGGGAAGCTTCAAAGATCATTTTCGCCGAATTTTATAGTGATTGGTCATGTCATTTACAGATAAGAAGTGAATTAAAGACAAATATGAATACAGGCAGGACATGCACACAAATTTATGAGTTCTTGGTTTTGTCTATGGACTAAATATTATAACAAAATATTTTGTTTCTAATGAAGAAGGAGTCTAATTCTTCCTTTTGCTCTTTTTTATATGTTTTAATTTTCTATATTTTTATTGATAAATTGTTCTTTTTTTGTAATACTTTCTACTAAAAAATACCTCAAACATGTCATGACATCAATTTTTTTTTTTTTTTTTGTAATTATATTAGTTAAGTATTTTGTTTAAGAATATGGTTTAAGTTTGTAATTCTTGTTATTACCATGCAATTTATATTAGGATTAGGATATTACATTTTATATTAGGAACAAATAAATTTTTATTTTCATTGTGATAGGTCCGCAATCTCACCCTTGTTCCACATCACTCTCTTAGTATTTTCTGATAGTATTGCAGTGATTTCTTGTCTGATAGCAGCTTTTAAATTACTGATGGCTGTGGACTTATTTTTAAAGACTTCCTTCAAATATTTCAGAGAAAATTACATGCTGCAAGATCAGGAGACCATGCAGTCAGTATGAGATTATATTTTCAGGAAACATTTCTCTTAGTCATTAATTTATGGATGGCCTTAAAAGTGTAGCACAATTCTATTGAAACTAAAAATGTTTGACCTGATATATTTGTAAAAACTGTAGATTTATTAAGTTTGTTTGCCAGAAGTTTAATAGTATGTGGGCAAAACTACTCGAATTAACTGTAATCATTTACAAAAATGTAAGACCCAATTACTCGAAATTTAACAATGGCATATTAAACCATAACATGTTCATATTGTAACATATTCCCACTGAACTATCACTAATTCCAAATACAACACAGTGTTTAACAGCTGAGTATCATGGTGAGTGTATAAACAATTTATTTACAGCTTGGTTGTTTTCATGTGTTCAAACACTTTGTGGTCTTCTAAGTGGTTTCTTCTTCAAATCGGAACCTATAACTCTAAAATTTTACACCCATGACAATATTATCTTCTTATTGGGTATCACACCATGTCTATACAAGTTATAATGTCTATGAAATAATCTACGAGGGTTGATCAAATATAAACGAGACTGACTTTCTAAAAACTTTTCCGTTGGACATTGAACTCTAAAGGGTGGGGTTTCAGGTAGCCTGGGAGGTTTGGGACGGGCGTACACGGGCAACATTTCCGTTCGGACCCTTCACTATAAAACTATACAATGAGTGAGAGTGAAGTGCACGTTTCCGTGGAGCAGAGAATTATTATTAAGTTTTTGGCCAAGGAGGGGGTTAATCCGACTGAAATCTTTCGTAGATTGACGGCTCAATACGGGGACAGGACCCTGTCAAGAGCTCGCGTTTTTGCTTGGCACAAGGAATTTGCCGAAGGACGGGAAGCAGTAGAAAACCTGAAGGCCAAATCACGATCGTCGGCCGGGAAGGTAATGGCCACTGTATTTTTCGACAATCAAGGCGCCTTTCACATCGATTTCCTCCATCAACGACGCACAATAAATGCACAATATTATTGCGATGTTTTAGAGGCCGCAAAACAGTCTTTTCGTAGGAAAAGGAAATCTAAACCGGCGAGAAACGTCATTTTTCTTCACGATAATGCCCGACCACATTCGGCGAACGCTACGAGGCTTAAACTCGATCAAATTGGCTGGGAACCAATGGAACATCCCCCATACAGTCCAGACTTATCACCCTGCGACTATCACCTGTTTGGGCCACTCAAAGAGGCGCTTGGAGGCCAGCGTTTCGAAGACGATTCTGCGGTGGAGACCTTCGTGCTCCAATGGCTCAATGAACGCCCGAGAACTTTTTACGAAGATGGAATTAAAAAACTTCCAATCCGGTGGGAAAAATGTGTTACTCGTGCGGGAGACTATGTAGAAAAATAAGTTGTATCAAGAATAATTTGTAAGTAAGCAATAAATTTTTTAAAAAATCAGTCTCGTTTATATTTGATCAACCCTCGTATATGTAACAATGACTGTTCAGCATTTTGTTGGACTCTTGTATTTTACAAATGGAAGTAGATAAATTACATTAATACCTCTTCTAAATTTCTTTATCAGAAGTATTTTTAAAAGAAACATGAAACATTGCTCACATGTCTTGTCTTTCTATCTGGCATTCATAAAGATTGCCCAAGCCTTTAATATGAAGAGTAACTAAAGAGGTTTTTGTTACCATGCCCTTTAAAATCTTTCTCTGATTTATGATTCATCTAAAGGGAAGCATTAGTATGATTTTTTTTTAGGTTATTGTGCCAAACAAATAAAATTATAACAATATTCAAAGGAATAAATAATTTAAATAATAAATTAAATTATTTATTGTTTAATTACCAATTTGGTGAACAATTTGTAGATTCTTTCAAAGGTCTAATTAGTGCCCATGACTGTTATAATTTTTGGGTGAAAATATGGTTACGGTTGACAAAACATGGTTATAAACATGTGCTGTTGTGCCACGCTTGATTCTGTAATGCATATCCCACAGCATATATAATTGTTCTTGTATATATGTAGACTTAAAGTGATTGTGATTGTGTACAACCGCTGTTGCTTCAATATCACTTCAATTGAGGTTATGTTTATTGTACTTGTTAATTTTAAAAACATGTATTTTATAAATTTGTGTAGTTAAATTATTTTATAATTATGACCCATACCAATTTTTGAATCACCTATATTCCAGAATCACAAATATTATATTGAAGTGAAGCTTTTAATGTGTCAGCTTTGCCAAGAGGAATGAAGAGAAAAAAGTCTGCTGAACAGAAGATTGTAAAGCAAATATGTAACGAACAAGCAAACTAACTTTGTCCCTTCATTTCTGTCTCTTTCTTTTTCTTTCTCCTTTTTAATACATGTACTACGTATTATATGAAAACATGTTGTTGCTTAGGTTTCGGTATTTTTCCTTAAATTAAAGAACACATCATGTTGTAACATACATTCAAAATTAATATAAACGTTTATAATAATTGTTGTTAATAGTGCTAGTTTTTAACAACATAACCTGAAATGTATTATAGCCTTTCATCTGTTCAATGAAATCAGCTGATTGTTATAAATATAAAATAGCTGATCTTTTACTATAACTAGATAAATAATATCTAAGCTAGGTTCACATATGTATTTGTTTAAATAAAACAAGATATTAGTTAACATATCTTCAAACTAATTAGTTATTCAACAAAGGTGTCATTAAAAAAACCTTTGCTTCTGTCGGTAACTCCTCGAGTTCCACACATGTACTTTTTTATTATTATACTTAGATTATTAAATCCCTTCCTGCATGCATTTAAATTCTTATAAAAATAATTAAATCATAATAGTGAAAAAGTATACAGTCAGCCATGCCAAAAGAAGTCAGCCAGCCACTTCTGTCAGCAAGTCCCACGACTGCCTACTTTTTTGCATAATTAAATTATTAATAATTAAGATCAGATATTAAATAAAAATAATAGATTTTACTTGAATTTTTTAGTTTTAAAACCATCAATTCAAGCATTTTTCTCTATTTATTGTTTTTTTAAACGTAAACATAAAAGTTTTCACTTCTTGTGGACTACCCAGTGCCACAAGTATTTTTTTTTTTTTACCAAAAGAAAAATTTCGTTGTAAGTAGTGTTTTAGTGAAATCCATATTTTTAAATAAAAGGAAATATAGTTGTCTTTTAATTTCTACTTAAAATGAAGATTACAACTCAGTAATAATTATATAAAATTACTATAGCTAAGTAAAATGTATTTACACTTAAAAAATAACTTTATGGTATTCTTTAAAAATCAGTCCTTTACAACATTTTCTTAAATTGAAAAATAATTATATATACATATCTAATACTATATTTTTTTCATATAGGATAGATTTTATACTATGATAATTACAATAATTTGTTTTTCCACATTTTTTTCTTTTAAATTTCACTCTCAGACAAATATTGCACTTATTTAGGCACATTGTTTCCAAAATTTAAAATTAATTTACGAAGTACTACAATATTTTATGTCATTTGTTTGCAACCAACAATCAGGTTATTTAAATTCAAAATTGTTAGAAATTGTTTAAAAATATATATTTAATTAAATTATAAATTAAATTACGTATAGTTAAAACAATATCCTATGACTTAGAATAATGTTAAGCGATGTAATTTTTAAAAAAATATATAAAAATCAACAATAACAACAAAAAAGTTAATACAGTGCAATTTTGATTAACACTCAGTGCCCAAACTGGGACTATGGTGATTAATCAAATAGACGAAAAACAGATAAACCTAAAAAAAAATCACATCCCATTCTTTGCATAAGAATGAATAATAAAAAATGCAAGAAAAAACATTAAAGGAGTCCACTGATGGTTAAATAGCAAAAGTTAATCAAAGTTTCACTGTAAACAAGATATCCTAACCTAAAGGTACTTCAGGTCTTGATATTGTTCCATACCCAATTTGTTTTTTGAGTCCATTGGACACCCCATGTTCACAATTATTACCTAAATTTACTAATGATGATTTTTTTGAATATCCTGCAGATGAATCAGACTCTGAATACGTTTTATCACTTAACAAACAATATCGTTTCTTAGTAGAGCTTTTTCTCTTGTTGTAGAAAATAAAACACCGACAAGCAATAAACTGAAACATTAAAAAATATTTTTATAGGTTGATCCTTGATCATCAAGTTGTTTTATTATGTATATTAATAACACAGAGTGTAAAATCGGCTAAAGAGATTTAAATGAAACTTTAGTGATTGTATTTAATACTGTAACTACTATAGCAGACTCCTGATTATCTGAATTGCATATTATCTACCAGGTACCAACAAAATTATTATTTTCATTAATAAATAATATGTTTGATGAGAATAAAATTTACTGTATAGTATTTGTTTCATACATATTGCAGTAAATGCATTTGCTTTTTCCATATTGGGCTACAATGGTTTTTTACTGCAGATAGCATATAGTTGTGCAGAGCATGCGGGAAAAATCCATGCGTTCCCAAAAACCAAGAAACATCAAATTGCACAACCCTGGTGTCTTGGAAGCACATGACTTATCTCTTTCAACATTGTAATATTGATTTATACAATTATAACTGTGGTAAAATGATGTTTTTCTATCATAATTATACATTTGTAATATTTTATCATATCTTTTTGTCATATATATATATATATATATATATATATATATATATATATATATGTGTGTGTGTGTGTGTGTGTGTGTGTGTGTGTGTGTGTTTTTTCTTTATTCTAAACATTACACATAATTAACAACTGCTGTAGTTTTTTCATTTGTTTCATCATAGATTATTCTGAATGTAAAAAAAGAGTTTGTTTTTATTTTCATATAATTAGTGGAGTTTTTACTCCATCTTTTTGATTTATTTCTTTTATCCACAGTTCATGTGAGGTGTATATGGGAAACTGGGAATTAGCTAAATGTAATAATAGCTAAATATACTAATGCAAAATGTAAAATCATCTGAACTAACTGACTTAAAACTTTATAGATCGTATTAAAAAGTCTTTATAGATCTTATAGAGATGCAAGTCACTATGCTCTGTTCTGCAATAGCAATGTCAAACTGAATAAGAAGAATTATAAACATTTCTGTTATTACCAGTAATGTATGAATCGTGATGACAAATAGTGTTCCATAGCGAAAGCCAACTGCATCGTATAATGCACCAGCGACTGAAGGTCCAATAAAGGCACCTAAAGCAAACGAAGATGTCCACAGCCCAGAAAGTATTCCATAGGTTGAAATGTCATCTGGAAACCCTGCGGCCCTGTAGTTGTAAAATACATTACTGGTATGAATAGTATTAGTAGAGAGAATAAAGAATATTTTATTAATAGGCTTTTCAATTTCAAAATTATATAAATTAGCAATAAAAAGAGATATTATGTGTTATTTACAACTAAAAATCAACTGATAAACTGAGAAAAATAGTGTGTGTGTGTGTGTGTGTGTGTGTGTGTGTGTGTGTGTGTGTGTGTCTAATGTATTGAAATATCAAAATTATGTAAGTTTTAACATTTTAAAAGATTTTTGGTAAAATAAAATTTGTTATCTTATACGTTCAAATTGTAAGATTAAAAAAATGGTAACTGATGAGGCACCAAAAAAAGTGAAATTATTCCCTCCATCTTATTATGGTGTAATTCAATATGAATTGAATAGTGAACATTACTATACTTGCTATTCATAATTTTTAATTATAATTATATAATTATATCCTGTTACATTGAAGAACATTTCATTATTTTCAGAAACAAGCTTGTCACAATATTTATATGGGTCAAAAGTAAAGAACAAGGCTTCTAATATTTAGGTGAGGACAAATCAAGAGATGTAATGAGACCCGTTTTATGGTTCTCACAATTTATTTTTTAAGATAAGAGAGTTCAAAAAGTTCAATTTGGCTGACATCATGGGGATGCTAGGAGTAATATGCTTTATTCTTTATACATAAATTAAGCTACCAAATTTCTGCAGTGGTTTTCTTACATTAAAATAAAAAAGAAAGTTCTTATAAACATGGGTCTAGAAATGTTTTGTTTTCCTGTTAGACTCCATTTTATTTTATTTTTTCACTAAATACTTTTTACCTCCAGAATAGTTTGACTTAATTATGTTTAAATTTGAATGGTACTTAGTAAGATAAACAGCTATTGTTAAAAAAAAATAAACACTCTTATCTAATAATATTTTTCAAAATGGCGGCAATTTGATTTAAATTTTTTTTTTTTTTGAATAAACTAACATACCTGTATTTTTTAATTGTTTCCTAAAATAACCAGGTTTACTAAAAATGAATACATAATTTGAACAGAAAGTATAATAATAGTCATTAATACGTAAACATATTGTAAAAAATAAGTAGTTTGAAAAATACACAAAAACAAAATTCACAGCAGGCACCTAAAATTTCCACAGTCAAAAACAAAATCAAAAAATTACAACAGGTGCTCAAAATGACTGCCATTGAGGTAATATATGATTCAACACACTTTGACATAGACTGGCTTAGCCGTTCAAAAATCACAGGTTGGTTTCTGTAATTCTTTCTCAAAGAGTCTCAACGTTATTAATGTGAACTGAATGTTAATTAATCTTTGAATGAATCAAATATTTCAAGTGTCCCTACACATAAAAATCAGGTGACCTATGGTACCAGTATGCCTTTTTCAGCCTCACACGCAGTTTGCAGTGTGATGGTGTACCATCGTGCAGAAGCAGCAGTTAATTCTTCTTTTCAAAGGTAAATCTTCTAAAAGTAGCGGGAGTTTATATTCAATGAACTCCCATAATTATTACCATTCAGTGTTGGTGTCAGAAAATGAAGACCCAACAAGCTTTCCCCAGTGATGCCGATCCACATGTTCACTTTGAAGTGTTCGTGGTGATTTCCTACAAACATGGCATGAGGTGGATGTGATTGTTATGTAAGTTTTTAATGACATCTTTTTTAAAGGTAAATTCGTCTGTATACAACACTGAAGCAGTGAACAGTGATTGGCATTCTGCTGTTGACATCTCTGGCAAAAATTAATTCTAGCTGGGTAATCTGCAAGTGTGAGTGCTTGAATTCATTGTTGTACGTGGTACGGATACAACAACTGCTCATGGAGCACTCTCCACACTGTTGAATGTCCTACTTGTAGCATACCTCTTTCAAGTACTTACATGTGGATCTTCTTCGACATAATTTAAAATGTTTTTCTCTAGAGCAACTGTTCTTGTTTGCCTTGGTCTTCTTCTGGCCTCTTTTGAAGTGTAGAGTTCCAGTTTCAGAAAGTTTTCAAAAAATTGAAGCAAACGTCTGATGCTTAGGTTGTTGTCAGTTAGGAAATTCTTCAAAATACAACCAAACTGCTTCCTGGCCACTAACATTGGTTCATTCTTCCATAGAAATCACATCCGCCTGCTCATTACAAGAATAACAAGCTATTTCAATAAATATTATCTAAGAAAATGAGAGCTTTTAAAAAAAATCTAAATGCAAACAATAACAACAGCTGTAATTAATTATTAAATAATATCAGCTGATTAATCAAACTGATTTTAATGTATCTCTTGCTTTAATTTTTAACTACAGATAGATGATTGTAAAATCATGAGTAAAGATTTTTTTATGTTAATTAATTACTATTAAATATTTTATACGATTGTTAAACTATTTTATATTAATGATTATTATTGTATTTTCTGTTCAGAATATGTATTATTTTTTAGTAGAAACTGCCTTATTTTATGAATCAAGTGAAAAAAACCAAGTATGTACTTTTATTTAAAATTATAAAAGAAAACTTTTTTGACTTGTGTTTTTTTTTCATAAAATTGATCAGTTTCACATTAATAGGATTCGAATGCCTGACATTTTAAAAAATATTATTAGATAAGGCTTTCTATTTTTTTAACAATAGGTCTTTACGTAAATAAGTACTACGTCAAACTACAATGTAATTGGTCATACCATTATGGAGGTAAAAAATTATTTATTAAAGAAAACAGAATGGTGGCTAGCAGGAAAACAAAGCATTTCCAGACCCACGTTTATAGCAACTTCTTTCTTTATTTTAATATACAAAAACCATTGCAGGGGACACAAGTACATGGAAGTAAATTGTTTGTATTTTAAATGATGAATTACTTACACTGAAGAGCATATAGAATCAATAAAAGTTGGCACCATAAGAGATGCTAGTCCAAAACCATGAATCACTAATCCAATTATGCATAATTCCAAGGATCTGTAAAAGAGAATTATACAGACTTCAGGCTTCAATAGATTCATGATACATAGTTGTTAATGAAATTTGAAAAGTTAAAATGGTAGTACAGTTTGAGATGTTGAAACAGATGTCCAAAAAAACGTATGGTAAAGTTTATTGATTTTGAAAGATCACAATTTTGAAACGGTTTTGTTAGGTAATGAACTTGTACAAGCTTTTAGTAAAATAAAATTGTATACCAAGTTTGAATCAAAGTTACGGATGCTCAATCATTCATTCATTGATCATTATTCTGCAAAACGTATTATAAAGAAATCGCTTAATATTAGGATGATCATGTTGTGGAGTTCTGTCTTATTGCTTTTCAACATAGAGCTGGAATAAGCTTTTTTATTAAAAATTCTGATAACAGTCTTCATAAAACATTTGCCATTGCCATTAGAATTTTTTTTTTTTTTTTTGTCAACAGATTGGTAACACTTACATGTGACAACCAGTTTCCATCCACAAACGGACGCCACAAATTTGTGATGTATGGTCTAATTGAAATAGATTAGCACTGCATATTTTCAGCAACACCCTCTTGTTATTTCATAGCTAATTTTAAAATGCTAGTATATTTTAAAAGCTTGACATTTTTGTACCAGTATATAGGTATGTCTACTGATCATATATGGGTGACTATTATTCACTCCTAAGAAAGTTTCTTGAATGTTACATCAGGATCATATTTTGTCCACTTTGTACAATGTACATTTTTTAAGGCTAGCTGACAAAATAACCTACTTACTGAGATCTAGCAGTAAAACATTACATTCAAGGACCACCACATCCACCCCAGCGACAGTTAATTTTCCTGTAAAGTTGGTAAAGACACTGAGGTACCATTTTTACAGGAAAGTTTATAAGGAAAGCAGACAATCTTGTTTCACATGTTCTATTTGCAAGAACTCCAAAAATAAGCTATTTGGACTTTGTATAAAGTGTTTCAATAATTTTTATGAGAAGTACGCCTACACCATTAATGAAAAAGTACATTTTAAGTGAGTTTCCTTTCGTTCTAACTACAGTTCTACTTCAATGTTTTTTCCTATTATGTTTTACTTTATATATGTATTTATATATTTTTATTTTTGCTACATTTGTTCAGTTACAACAATTTAATTTATTGGAAAGCCCAAACCACTAACCTGTGTAACTACTATTGTTTTATATACAATTCAATCCATGTTTATATTTGTTTTTAGCATGTTCTATTTGATGTATATCTATAAATATATGATTTTTATATTTTCAGATATGTCTAAATTTGTTCAATTAAATATTTCTTTGAAAAGACGAACTATTTTTTTCACATTTACCTTAAAACTATCAAAAATTAGCAAAGCTTTAGTGTCCCATATGTGTGATGCTTGGTCTGTAACAAAAAAAAAACTTACCATGTTTCATAACACAGAGCATTGGCTTCAAAAATGCAAAAAACATTAAAAACACTAATAGATATTGTTTGGGAATACCTTTTAGATTATTATAAAATATATTAACTAATTTAAAGAACATCATTTTCATAGTCTGTAAGGATGTCACAATAGTTTGTCTTAGCCTATATTTACTGTTTTATAGTTTTACTGTAGTCTGTGGACATGAGCTGAGCATTGTAAATATGTTTGGTAGTAAATGTGTTAAAAAAAATTAGCCAAATAATACCCTAGAGAGTGGATATAATAATATCATATGTTATGCTTTAATAAATTTGTTTTCAGTTATGCATGGATTTGTGTAGTTTAGTAAACACAGTGATGTTTTTTTAACTTTTTTATTGAGTGTAGCTTCGTGTGAACAAACAATTGAATGAAATAACTGAACTCTACATTTGTTTTGTATTTGTTCCAATACCATTTACAAAACTCTACTTGCCATATTAGATCATCTTCATTTAATGCATTTAGAATCTATGTAAGGTTTTCACTTATGATGCTGTAAAGTTGTATAAATACTCTCTTTTTAATTTTTTTTTTTTTAACATTGCCTGACTGATTTGTAATTTAACAAGTTAACATACCTCAGATTTTACTTCATTTTTATTTGATAGTGTGACATAACAAACCAAAAACTTTTGTACACATAACTTTACTCATTATCTACCAATGTTGTTGACTCTAAACAAATAATGTTTTTGTTAAACTCATTGCAAAATTGAATTAACTAACAAATTATTTATTCTTGATAATTTTTATTGCACTAGTCACCCATCCTTCACATTTACAACTTCTTTTGACATGGTGTTGATTTTCAAGTTTAATTTTGAATGTAGAAAATCTATGTTCACATAATGCACATTGTTTTACTTGCAAAATAGGAAAGATTTTAAAAACCACTTAGGTATTTTGTAGTATTACTTACGTTTCTATAGGCAGAAAAGGTGCAGGACCCACTAATGAGAAACTGACAATTATCAGCAAGCACCCAATAGATATTACATTCTTTGGATACGCCCATCTATCACATAATGTGCCCACTATGGGTGCTACCATTGCATAGGTTCCACCACTGATAACAAACGTTAGACCTATCGCTACGGGTGTCAAGTTGAACTATAACATACCAAAATATTAATATTATTTAAGAAAATTAAACAATTTTTTAAATTAACCCTTCGCACTTGTGTACTGTTTTTAAATAATGTCTTTTGGGGTTGGATTGCCACAGCCATTTCAATGACAGGCCAGAATTTGTGTACCAGTTATGTTCTCTCAGCCAGCAATACTTGCTAAGTTAAAATCCCTTGAACACATGAATAGCCAGCAGGACTGGCCAAACAAAATGCTATCCTTTTATATTAATGTACTTGTATGATTTTGTTTGGATTTTGCTTTAACCTATCAGGAAACTCTTCAACTAAGTGATTTAACACCTTATCTCCATTCTGTATATTGTCAGCAAAAGGCAAAATCAACTATACTTTATTGGCAGCATTCAATTATCTGGTGACAATCTAGTAGTGTTTTCTAAGTATTCAATATTACAACCAAAATAGTATTAAATATATCAATAAAAAGTACATAATATAAGTAAAAGTAAAAAAAAAATCAATGCTTTATGAACTGTGTTATAATGTTGATTTTTTTGTTTAAAAAAATAATTTATTTACAAATATTTTAGTTTAACTGTAAATATATTGTAATAATATTACAACAATAGTTTTACAGTTAAACCAAAATAATTATAAGTAAAAATATATATTGTCTATCATTTTTATATGAATAAAAAAGCGGTTTTCTAAAAACTCTTAATTTTGTTTTTTAAAATTAAATATCCTATTCCAACATTTTTCAGATTGTAGTGAAAAACAATTCCAGCACAATCACTATAGCACCTGACCTGACAGAAAAATATGAGCAGCCAGTTACACTGGCCATCTGACCTCTAAGGACTATTAACACAAAACATATTTCAAGTGACTGAGAATGGGGTGTGGCCAGCATGACTGGCCTTCCGAGTGTAAAGAGTTTAGAAGACTCTTTCATTTTAAGATATAATTATTTTAATTAGGTTTTTTGCTTTGTAGCTAGCTATTTGGAAGTTTTATAATAATTTTTAAGTCAAAAACATATTCATAAATTATGTTGTAGGACTCTTTTAACTTTTCCATGTCCATTTATTTTCACCTTTTCTAAAAACACCCATAACTTATATTTCTAATTATTCAACCATTATGAAATTGATATTGTGTTTGCATTTTAGGCAGTGAATAAGCTCTTATAAACATGAGCCTAATTGGTTCAAGGTAATGGGTTTAAAATGAATAAAGATTAACAAATTAACGTCTATGAACAAAAATGCTTCAAGTAGTATTTCCCAAACTTTTCATTCCTGAACCCATTAAAAATATTGTTTTCAGTAACCCCCCTTTCTCTTAGCCATATGAGAGAAAAATGGGTTTTCCCTGCCCACATAATAAAATATATATTAGATTAAGTTAGGAATATGCTTATTCAAACTTTCCTTTAAAGAAATTTTGAAAATGGTAAATTATAATCAAATCTAGGCTACATGATTTTGTAAAAGCCTACCTGTCTAATATGAGGTTCTAATGTAGCTGTGTAATAGCCCATACTGATTGATGTACCAACTACACAAAGTGAATTCAATAATACTGCAGGTACTTTTAGTATAGCTAGCATCCCAGCTGTAAAAAAATAATAAGTGGGTTTAACTAGATAAAATTTTAGTGTGAAGTAAACATGATTTTTAAAGTAAATTTATTTTAATTTTACACTCATTTACTACACACATTTGCTATTAAAGTTCTCATACAAAACTATATATATATATATATCAGGGAATGGGAGAAAGAATTAAAAATTGAAGGGCACTGGAAACCAGTTCGACTTGGAAGACCTAAGGACAACACAGAAATCGCGTGCCTAGCTTTTGCAGATGACCTGGCCATACTCACAGATAATGAAACAACAGCGATTAAACAGATAGAAGTCCTAAAGGAATGTGCAGAGAGGGTCGGGTCTACAGATCTCGTTTAAAAAACCGAATTCTTCTGTACAAAATTAAATATTCAAGAACTAAACACAAAATATGGTAAGATAAACAGAGTCAAGCACTTCAAATATCTGGGAGAAATTCTTGAACCCACAGGTGGCGAGAAGGCTGCGCAAAAGGTTCGGCTACTGAGAATGAAGAGGGCTCTCGGTATAACGCGTGATATCTATAATAAGAGATGTATGTCGGCGCACACAAAAATCAGACACTACAACACAGTCATAAAACCGGAGGTATTATATGCAAGCGAGACGCTAGCACTCCACACAAAAGCTACCATGGAGGGTATTTTGAAGGAAGAACGCAAAAATCTTGAGGAAGATCCTTGGTCCGAGATTAACAGAAGATGGATACAGGTTGCACTCACGGAAGACCACAGAGAAGATATCGAACCTGGCAGCAGATATCAGAAGAAGGAGGCTTCGGTTCTATGGACACATCAGTAGACTCCCAACAACGAGACTTGCCAACAGAATCCTTAAGTATATACAAGGTGTCAAATCAACAACGTCGTGGATCGCACAAGTCAGAATAGACCTACATGACGCAGGAATAGACTCAACAGATGTTGAAGACAGGCGCACATACAGGAGAAAGATGCTCGGTTGGAAGGTCCCAGAGAATGAAATCCCAAAGAGAGCAGGGGTAAAATGGACGGAGGAGCGGAAGAGGATCCATGGGGACAGGATGAGGGAGGTGTGGAGGATTAGAAGGAACAAGACATGAGTCGGAGTGCTTTGCGTGATCCAACAGGGTCTATGCGCAGATAATAATAATAATAATAATATATATATATATATATATATATATATATGTGTGTGTGTGTGTGTGTGTGTATTTCAAATATACTAAAGGAAATTTTTAAGGTTAGGTATTGTCATTAATAATAACTTTTGTATTCCTTTTTTTGTCAGATTAGACAGCAGGCTGTCACCTTCTTGTATCTTGGACATTCTGTTATATTAATTTCTTACTTAATGGCTCATGAGTCTAACATTTAAGTGACACTGATGTCATGCTACATTCTATATATACATTCAGCAACAACCATGAGTAACTGGTGACGTAGCTTTTGAACCAGATTTTTGTAGGACTATTTGAATGTGAGAAAATCAATGAGGCATCCATAGAGACATCCATAATTTCTATAAAAGAATATAAGAGTATTTTTCACACATTCAAATTCTCCTACAAAAAAACCATATCATACAATTTAAAAATGATAAAAATCTTTAAAATATTTAAGAACTATAACAATTATACACAAAGAGGTCCAATACAATAATTGGATAAACACACACACACAAACACACACACACACACACACACACACACACACACACACACACACACACACACACACACACACACACACACACACACACACACACACACACACATACCACAAACACTTAGTCTGCTAACAGGTTCAACACATACAGTGAACATCCTTTTTTCTGTTATCATATGCTACAGTGAATAAACTATAAATTGAGTGAATATTGCTAGTTGGCAATTGCTACCAAAGTACTTATATGCCACAGGTTGTAGAACAAAGTGAGTGCCAGATGATGCTGTACTCACTCTTCTGTACTCACTTAATGCTAGTGACCTGAGAGCTGGTAACAAAAAAGAAAAAAGTTTGTCTTACTCTGAATAGTCAAATGAGCGAGTGATTTAAACATTAAACACATGTGATTTCAATCACTACTGTTAACAAACAAATGCCACGAGGTCAATAGTATGACTCCTCCTCCCACTTTTGATTTTTTATTTCTATTTATTGATAAAAATTCAAATTTTTGACTAACCTTTTAATTTTTTATTATGTTTTTCACTATCAATCGGAGGCAGCATACACATGATAACAAAGGCAGTGATTAGCATGGCACATCCATTAAAAATAAACGGCAGTTTAAATCCACCAAGCTGAAATCATAATTTTTATTTCATATATATTAAGTAAATGTTTTTAATTAATCTTTATATTAACAATAACAAAATTTAAGAAAATAAGCTTTAAACAGATGCTGCAGAGTGAAATGTTTGATATAGTGTAAAGTTGAAATTGGTTTTAGTTTGCTTGTAACAAGAACTTGGTAGTAATGAACAAAATACCAGGACTAGCAAGGTAACGATGCATCTTAGACTTTGTTATTACAAGCATTTTCATTTTTTGAAATTATACAAAATACATACATTAATTTTAAAAACCAAATATAGTACAGTACTGAAATAATGTTTTTGCGCTGAGGTAAACTTGGTATGTAGTCATAACTTTTTATTTTTAAGTTGAAAGTGCACCAACACCTGCATTAAAAATACAGAGTAGCCTGTGACTATCAGAGAAGTGAATGCATTTTAATTTTAGTTTTATGCTACAAAACAGTGTTCTTAAAGCAGTGTACTTTTTTACCTCTGGTTAATTTTCTAATGCATGTTGTCAAACATGAAAAGAAACCAATTGTCAGTAAATTATAAAATCAAAATTATCTCAAAAACTGGAATGAGATCTGTCAGTTCTAGACATTTGTAAAATGATCGTCTTTTTCCATCAACAATTTCAACAGTGTGAAAGAACTGCATGCAGCTTACAAGCTCATTTAAAAAAAAATCTCACATAAAATTCATTATATGCTAAAATTTATCATTAAAAGCTTATTAATGTTTAACTTATTTAAAAATTATTAATGTTTACAAATTATATTTAATTTTAATTTTACTTTTTTGTCTATAATCCAAATACATCAATATTGTAGAATGTTCTTTTTATAGTAAGTTTTTAATGTGTACTTATAGTAAGTATTTAACACTTTAACCTAACCTATATATATATATATATATGAATACATCCAAATGCATAGTTTCAAGTTGGCAACTCAAAAACAGCAAGCACTCATTTTTAATGTGTACATTTGGTCAGCGCCTTTAATATTGTTATAACCGAGTTCCACTGTATTTTATTTTTGTTTTTGTTTTTATATGCATAAGAAGTTTGACAGTTTTTATAAAATTAATTTTTAACTTACACTAAACAAGAATCCACCAATTGAAGGCCCAACTATATATCCTACACCATAGAATACTTCCAATGTTGCCTGCAAGAAATCTAAATTAGTAAAGTTCAATAAAATTCATATTTAAAATAACTGAATTTAAAATAACTGAAAGTAACATATTTCCTTTTTTCTCATTTATAACTACTTCTGATCTTATATATTTTAACAGTTGTTTCATAAAGACATTGGACTGGAGTAACAATACTTATATTGACTAATTTAATGTTTAGTCTCACGCCATTGGTCACAAACTTTCCAAAAGTTGTATAACTGGTCACTTAAGGTTTCTTTTTTTTAAATGTATGTTTTGATGACAAAAAATGTTCCATCATTGACAAAAATCACTAAGTGACTTTAGCCATTAGCAGAAGATCTTGGACAGTGCTGACAGATTATAAAA
Organism: Callitettix versicolor; assembly: GCA_022606455.1. NCBI lineage: Eukaryota > Metazoa > Arthropoda > Insecta > Hemiptera > Cercopidae > Callitettix > Callitettix versicolor. Next base: position 4,430,498 of record CM040187.1, read on the forward strand.
ACTAGTTTATAACTTTTTTAATTTCTACTCAGACCCGTAGGCCAAACAGAAAAACCTTAATATCCTTAAATTAAGACATTCCATAGACTATGGCTAAATTAATCTCTAAAACTGGAACAGGCCATTTAGTGACTTAGGCATATTTCAAAGGTAATATCTCAAAGGTGACTTTATTTAAAGGAAGATTGATCTTGTTTGATTGGAGACACTAAAGATATGCTGGAAAGATAATAAAGCCTAGTGGACAAAGAATTTCTGAATATGGTCAAGGGTATAATTTATAATTTTTTTTGTACACAACAAAAACAGTTATACATTTATCAGAACAGTTATGCACAAACTATGAAATAAATTGAAACTCACTATAAAACTTATTGAGAAAACAATGTACTACACACTGGCAATGATGATTTAGAGAAACATAAAGAATAAGATAAAAATCATTTTAACAATTTTATAGCATGAAAATTTATTGTTATGCATAACTTTAAAAACAAAATCGCAACATTGCATAAACTGGTTACAGTTTAAAGTAATTGCTTTTACTCACAAAAGTTGTTGCAACTGAGTCTGGAAACTGTGCTGCTGTAATGGAGAAAGCAGCAACCAAAGCAGAAGTTGAACCTAAGGATTCAGCCATCCTCAGTATAAATGAAAGTGTAATGAACCAAATGTGATCCTGGACAAAGTCTAACATTCTGCAACAAATCAAGGCAAGTATGTTATTTCTTAAATAAATATTTCTAAGCAATAATTTCTTGCATTTGAAACATTTATACGTGAGTAAATTATTATAAAAGTGCTTAGGTCTTAAACAATAATGGTTATTAAGTAGTAGTTTAAAGAACAGTAGACCTCACAGTATATTTGTAATTAATATACGGAGCACTCCATGAAAGCTCTTTACAACAGCGCATGTAAAATTTCCACCCAATTTAAAAGGTAACTGTAATATTTATGAAAAATGTTACTGGATCAACATTTTATTGTAAATTTTATGTTTTTTCTTCAGTAATTGGTCAAAATTATAAAAGGTCTTGCAGTTCTGCCAGTATTACAGGAAAAGTTAGCAACTACTCTCATAATCCTCTAATCAGAGACCACCATCTTGAATCGGAAGTGGATGGGAAAAAATGAAAAAAAACTTAAAAATATATCATTTAGGCTTTATATAAGGTACTTTTATACTACATTTCAAAATAATCGGTCAATGTGTTTGGCTAAAACTGCGTGTACTCATCATTATTAAATCAGAAGCTATCTTTAAATGGAAGTAAATCGGAAAAAATGATACACATATGTCATTTGGGTTACATACAAGATATTTTCTTACAAAATTTCAAAACAGTAAAGGTTAATTTATTTAGCTAAAACTGCATACAGTCATCACAAAAAATCAGAGACAGCAATCTGGAAACGTAAGTGACTAGGAAAAATCTTACAAATACAACATATGGACTTCTTACCTTTGTACCAAAATTCAAAATAATTGTTTAATACATTTGGCTAAAACTGTATATGAGACAAACACACAAAATAAATGCTGAATCATCAACTTGAAATAGGAACCTCGCTTTGCTCAGTCAATAATAAAAAAAATTGTATAGGCCATCCTAAATGATGATGATGATGATGGATTTACAAAAAAATGATCTCATTTCATAACTTTATATAATATGATGTCTGTCTTATAAATTTATATCAATTTTCTGCAATTTAATATTACTGTACAGGTCATAACTAAAATAAATAAATAATTGTGAATATAGTAGAGAAGAGAATAATGTATTATATTATAGAATAAGAGACAGTAACAAAAATCTCTAATATTATAAACACCATAGGCCATACATAATTTATGTTCTACTTACTGATCATTTAAATTATATACGAAGTAGAAAATATTTTTATTTTTTTTTCAAAAACATTGTTATATTTTCTACCTTGGTTGACTGTGTTTGTTCATAATTTATCTATTTTAATTTTATTTGACATTTTGGTACTTACCCAAAAGATATTGCAGACAAAGCAGCCAATATCATCCCATAATTGAGCAATAGTCGCACTCCCCAACTTTCAATCTGTAAAAATTGACATTCAAACAGGAATTGAAAATACCAACTAACAATTATACTGCACTTATAATTTCAGCAAATCTTAATATATAAAAGAAGTCCTGACTGACTGACTGATTCATAATCAATGCAGAGCCAAAACCATTTTAGCTAGCGACTTGAAATTTTCAGGGTACATTTATGTTACTATATAGGTATGAATTAAGAAAGGATTTTGCAAAAAATTGATTTTAACACCATTAAACTACTTACCCAATTTAGTAACCAGTCCAAATTTAATAACCAAAGTACAGCCAAGACTATTATAAGTAGAGACTTGAAATTTTCAGGGTACACTCTTGAGGGTACATGTTGAGGTGCATTAAGAAAGGAAATTTTTAGGGTACCTTCTAACAATAATCTTAAGGTGCAATAACAAAGAATTTTGCAAAAATTTGATTTTAACTCCATTAAACTACTTACCCAGTCCAAATTTAATAATCAACGTATAGCTAGAGATTTGAAATTTGTAGGGTACCTTCTTACAAAAATGTTGAGGAGAAATAAGAAAGGATTTTGCAAAAATTTGATTTTAATGCCATTAAACTACTTACCCAGTCCAATTTTATTAATCAATGTACAGCCAAGATTATTATAGCTAAAGAACTGAAATTTTTAGGGTACCTTCTTATGTTGAGGTACAATAAGAAAGAATTTTGCAAAATTTGATTTTAACACCATTAAACTACTACCCAGTCCAAATTTAATAATCAACGTTTAGCCAAGACTATAATAGCTAAAGATTTGAAATTTTCAGGGTTACCACCACATGTAGGGGTGCACTGAAAAAAGATTTTCCAGTATTCAATCCCTAAAGAGGTAAAAATGAGGTACAACAATTTTTATTGGAAAAATATGTTTTTCATCTGACCTTTTTAAAGTGTAACATAATCACTCTTAAATATGAATAATGAAATATATTTTTCACCATTTCTCAAAACTCATCTCCTAAAGAGATTGAAAAAAGGTAGACAATATAAAAAAGGGGTATACAATTTTGCATTGAAAAAATATTTGTTTTGGATCGTATATTCTAGAAATGTGCTATGAAACACATATTTCAAAATTTTTCAGAATTCATTCCCTAAAAGATTTAAAATGTAAAAAAGAGGTATAATTGGAGGAAAATAGTGTTTTCAGTGAAGGAAAATATTTTTTCGGCTTTTCTTAAAAGTAAACAAAATATTCTAAAACACAAATTATGATACACGTAATTCAGCATTCCTCCTCCCCCAAATTCAACCCATAAAAGGGCCAAAATATAAAAGAGGTATAAATGTTTGTATTGGAGAAAAATATTTTTTATCAGATTTTCTTAAATTCGAATGGAACACGTTTGAAGACAAAAAAACATATTCAGGGTATAATATTTTTTCATATTCACTGTAAAATAATCATGAGTTAAGATGATCGTGCTTTTATTAATATATTTTTTATGTTTCTAAATTATTACATTACTCAAACAGTTTAAGTTTTGTGAGCAAAGCCGCGTCGGGTAATGCTAGTTACAATTATAAATGGTCATTTTATGTCATTAACAATTATTGATTATTAAGGATATTAAAGTTAATATTGTTTATGTAGGCACTATCTAACTTACAACCTTGTTCTGATAAGTAATTCAAAACCAACTCACATATTTTCCAAAAATAGGGCTGCTAAGGAAAGCAATCATTTCAAAACTTCCAAAAACTAGTCCATACTCTGTAGCTGTTGCACCTTTTAATTCAGCCTGAAATAAAAAAGTACATTGCACTGATTAACCATATTTCTTTTTCAGTATCGGCACCGTCAGCCATTACAAAAACATTAGGCAAATGTTACTTACACATTTAAGTAATTCCCAAAGTTAAGTTGTGGTTAAGAAACTACAAACAAAAGTTTAAGTTGACTAGTTTCTTAAAATTGTTTCATCAGATTTTGCTCAAATTTTGAAGATATATGAAGAATTACAACTCAAATTAGTGAACACCAAATTTTAAATAAAAGAAAATTATTTTTGACAGTAAATGAAAAAAAAACACTTACATTATTTATGAATTTTCATAACTGACCAAAGTCTGATGGAACTAATTTTCCAGTTTTTTTATCTCTCTCAAAAATATATTTGGAGAGATATACGAACCCATACATTTTGTTGAGTATTTATATAAAATTTTGATGGGAAAACACGTTAAATCATTAGGATCGACTTTTAGGAGGCCAATCTTAAACTAGTTTCTTTTTATCAAAAAAGAGCTACAAAACCTTTTTCTTTTGGAAAATTAAAAAATGGCTTTTTTATTTTAACAAACCTAAATACTACATTTCATCAAAATCGGTCAATTATTCTTCAAATAAATACACAAATTTTAACAGACATCCAAGTAAAAACCACTTTTTTGGCCTCAAGGTGTCTGAAAGTGTAGATCCACGAAAAATCTTTTTTTTCACAATCACCAAACTTTCTTTAGCAAGGTATAATGAAAAAGTAAAAGTTATAAACACTTTATCCTTATTTGAAACTATTTTATTTGTTAATACACACAACGAAAATTCATTTCCTACATAATATTTAAGTATATTATCCTTTTTAAAAATGTAGTTCATTAAAAGCTGTATATAAAAATATTCCCTTCTAAATTCAAATTTAAAATGTTAAACATTACCTCTTGTGGATAGAATGGAGCTTGTAGGGAGATGCAGATGGCACTGGAGAAGTGAACACATCCTATAGCTGCCAGTGTGACCCATTGTTTTTGTGTAAATTTTGGGGTCACGCCCATTGTTAGAACTGGGCTCACCTAAACAGGTAAATACATTACTTATGGCATGAAACAATATATTTTATGATGAAACTATGTTGTAAACTTTTAAACACTATCAATTATTACAAATTTTCTTTTTTTAAATATATCTGCACTCTTAGAAATAATCAGTGGCATTTCCAAAGGGTGCAACCTCAGAGGGTGTAACAAGAGGGGGACCAAAGGGAAATCTGTATTTGGTCCCAAGCTCAAAGGAGGTCCATAAAGGGCGCCCTAGTTTTTAAATTTATTTTATTTTTACTTTTTATGAATAATTGATAAGAACAAGTAATTTAATGTTATTAATAATAACTAAATAATAATGTGTGCTGAACATTAAAGTTGCTAACCTTTAAAAACTATAGCCAGAAATGAAAACTTTAGGAAAACTGGTCAGCAGTTTTACCTAACCTTGTATAAGGAAAAATTACTCACTGTGTAAGAAAAAGTACTCCAAAGACCTAACTACCTCATTTTATGATGAGGTTATGCTTTGCTTTTGATTGAACAAGAAATTTCAATCAACATAGATTTCAACAGTGTAATAAGAGACTTTGCTACAACCAAGCTAACAAGGCTATTGTAATGATTTAATTCATATTCTGAATTTTTAGAAGTGTTAACCTTCAAATCCAGTATTAAGTAATCTAGTGCCTTTCTTGATGTAAGGTCATTTAAGAGTTTTTTTTTGTGGGTAGGGGGAGGTGTAACTTCATTTGTTGGGAAATGTCTTCATTAAACTTTGAATATTGTATTGTGTTTCCATTTAATTTTCTATTTACCATAGTCATCCTTTTATCGCATATGTGTAACATTTAAACATGATTGTGAAGGTGGTGGTAGGTATGACGTGACCTTGATTGTAGAAGTTCAAAACGGGAAGTAAAACAAGGTGCCCCATTGGTCTTATCTGTTCTGGGTCCTGTTACCACCCCTGTGTGACCTACATCAGGTTACAAAAAAGAGAGTGTGCTGGTGTCTGTTATGAAGGCAACTGTAGCAGAAGAATTAAAATAGTATTGCTAAAATGCAAGATTCATACCAGGAAATATTTTTTTGTTCCTCAAAGATAAGATAAATTAAAATTTTTATTAAGATTTTGCAATCTCAAAACTTATTAGAAGTGCCAAAATCTGAACTTAAAAATCTGAATTTTGATCTGATGTTGATCTGTTTTCAGGAGAAAATGGGTAAAAAAAATATTTTCTGACCTATAAGACTTTGAAACAGTAGGGATCCGAAAATGGCAAGCAAAAAACAAAATTTGAAGATTTCAGAGTGTATTGTTCAATACAAATTTTCAGAGTTTCTCTCAAACTTTACTTTAGTCCTTAGGTTTCAGGAGCCTCTTGTGAAAGAAGTTTTTCTAAACTTAAGATTATTAAAAGTTTCGTTGAGCTAAGCAAAGCTTTCTAGCTGAGCTGGTCTTTCAATTAAGAATGAATGGTAGGATGTACAAAGATCCATCTTGATTATGAAATATCACAGTTTGATGAGCAGAAATCTAGTAAATAGATTTGAAAAATGATAGTAAGAGGGCTGGTAATAAGGGGGATGTTTAGTGTAGCTTTGTTTAGCATGTCAATATTTAATACATTTTTAAACTTTAAAACGTTAGTACAAAATTTTTTCAATAACCCATTTATCAAAAATAATTGATAAAATTTATACAGATGACAAACAATCAGAACTGAAATAACAAAGTGATAAATCACCCTAACAATACTGAAAAACTCTGCTTATAAAAGAAGATCATTCAACGGTCATTTTGTTTAAAGTGTGTTTTTATATATATAATATAAATCAAGTTTTCAAATAATGACAAAAAATATTTGTTATTGTTTTGTTTTTTTATATAAATTAATTTCCATTACGCCAGAGTGACAGCTGATTGCCTCGATTATTTATATTTAGAACAACTTACTTGATAAAACAATGTTGTTGTGCTATATTAAGCTTTCAAATGATAACATGATTTTATTTGTTACAATAGTTATGAGTTTAACCTAGTTAGTGGGCCACCAAGTCGCATCCGGTAGGCTATCTGTTAGGCGCCGTATGACATGGGTCAGTTATATTGATACTGATGTTTCGTGATTTTGCTTTTCCTTTTATCATTTGGAACTTACTGTATAATTTCATTTTTAAGGTAGATGAATTTTTTTTACTTTCTTCCTACTTCATTGAGAAAAAGTATTACAATTGCAATAAAAAATACAAATAATATACAGAAATTGTGGACAAAATTGTGATTGTTTTATATGAGCCTATTTATTTTTAGATCACTGTGTGTGTCGCGCGCGCACGCGCGAATGTGTGTTTTAATCCAAGTTTTGTCTACATGTACTTAGTCCATGGGTAGGTACCTAAATAAAATGTGTCCTCAAAAATCCAGTTTGGAAACTATCGAAAAAATTTAAAAATCAACTTTTTTATCAGAATCAGATTTTGGTTATTTATGTACATAACTGAACTCATTATGTTCTGTTACCATCTTCTTACTGAAGGTTGGCTATTTGTACGCCTTTCACGTCGATTTCCTCCATCAACGACGCACAATAAATGCACAATATTATTGCGATGTTTTAGAGGCCGCAAAACAGTCTTTTCGTAGGAAAAGAAAATCTAAACCGGCGAGAAACGTCATTCTTCTTCACGATAATGCCCGACCACATTCGGCGAACGCTACGAGGCTTAAACTCGATCAAATTGGCTGGGAACCAATGGAACATCCCCATACAGTCCAGACTTATCACCCTGCGACTATCACCTGTTTGGGCCACTCAAAGAGGCGCTTGGAGGCCAGCGTTTCGAAGACGATTCTGCGGTGGAGACCTTCGTGCTCCAATAGCTCAATGAACGCCCGAGAACTTTTTACGAAGATGGAATTAAAAAACTTCCAATCCGGTGGGAAAAATGTGTTACTCGTGCGGGAGACTATGTAGAAAAATAAGTTGTATCAAGAATAATTTGTAAGTAAGCAATAATTGTTTTAAAAAATCAGTCTCGTTTATATTTGATCAACCCTCGTAGATACTCCCCTCATCGTGGTATTCCAGCATTCGTAGCAGTGTTTAACTCAGTACAGAAAATTAAAGCTGAAATAAGTAGCAAATAAACTGAACTGGTGTTAGGGTTTGGTTTTTCTATTTATTCTCATATTGTAATGTTCTACATTCTAGGCTGTATATATGTCAAAAATTAATTACACTTAATTTAGTTAAGAATCAAATTTGTTTAGTAAAATCTGATGAAATGAGAAGATGAAGTTTCACCACCATACTGTACTAAGCATATCTGTTCACAAGTACTCTAGGTGTAACATTGGCCGATGCCAGACAATCTGTTACTTGATACTACACTATTGTCCTCAGTTCATCAACTAAAATTGCGAATGTTTTAAGCTCGTAGGATGTTTTTTCGAGCCGTCTTCAACGATTCGTATGCGAGCTTAAATCTTTAGGTGTCAGTTGCGAAACTGCTTTGAAAATTGCTGATGAGAATTTAGCTACAGTTGAACTGTGTTCGTTTTTTTATTTGTTTGAACGAAAATATACGAAGCAACATCGTACCTTACATAAATCAGCATGGCTCCTGAATTTAAAGTCACAGAGTATGCGAAGGAATTACGAGAATTTTACCGAGTGACATTAAGGATCTCATTAATAAAGTAGGAACCCAGTAAACCAAAAGAATCATGTCACTGTGTACTAATAATGTTTGAGAGTACTAAATATACCACTATGACATCCAGTTTTTCCTTGGACCGACTTTGTAGAACGGCCTGAGGAGCGAATGAGTAGTTCACGAACCCCTGAGTATTGCTTGGGAACAGCTCGCGGGAATATGTAGGCGGCATTATAATAACCAGAACGGGTTTAAGTATGCTTTTTACGATATAACAATTTATTTAACTAACTCGCTCATCAAGTGCTTGACCAGGATGTGAACCAGGGAAGACAATTTTGGAAGAAGTGAAACACGATTTCTTACAAAATATTACACTTCACTAAAGTGCAGCTACTATTATACTAGGCATACACCGTAATTGTAGTTAACTGAGTAAAAAGCTTCTCGATTTGCCAAAAATGTGCCTAGGCCTACAACATAACTTTTCTACCATCTCACATCTAATTTTAGAAGGCTATCACAGATCAAAATATCTCCAAAAATGTTTTTTTTTTTTAATTACAAGAAAATTTTGAAAAATAATGCTAATTTTGTAAAACAGTCACAACAGATTTTTTTAAATTTAGTTATACATTTAATAAAGATAATAAAAAATTTTAAAAGTCAACTTTTTTGTTATTTTGTAAAGCTCAAAAATTAATAATTTTTAGCAAAAGTTTAACTCCAAAACTACAAGAAATATTAAAAATGTGAGAAAACCAAATGAAAATTTAGAATTTCAACTTTAATTCTGTTGCTATTTATCTTCCTGTTGTTATATTTTAGGTATGAAATCAGCATCCGAAAAAAGATTTGCAAGCTGTCAATTGGAAATGTTAAAATGAAGCAGTTTTGTAAGCAGTAAAATGCTCACAACTCTGTGTAACCGTTAGAGATATCGAGCTAAATATTTCGTAGATCGAGTGTAAATTTCGCTTTAAATCTAATTGTAACGAATGTTTTATTTCTGTAAAAGGAAAGAAAATGTCTTGAAACTACGAATTTTGAAAATCAGACAGCGTAGAACGATTTTAAATTGAATTGTAATATACGAGGGTTGATCAAATATAAACGAGACTGATTTTTTAAAAATTTATTGCTTACTTACAAATTATTCTTGATACATCTTATTTTTCTACATAGTCTCCCGCACGAGTAACACATTTTTCCCACCGGATTGGAAGTTTTTTAATTCCAACTTCGTAAAAAGTTCTCGGGCGTTCATTGAGCCATTGGAGCACGAAGGTCTCCACCGCAGAATCGTCTTCGAAACGCTGGCCTCCAAGCGCCTCTTTGAGTGGCCCAAACAGGTGATAGTCGCAGGGTGATAAGTCTGGACTGTATGGGGATGTTCCATTGGTTCCCAGCCAATTTGATCGAGTTTAAGCCTCGTAGCGTTCGCCGAATGTGGTCGGGCATTATCGTGAAGAAGAATGACGTTTCTCGCCGGTTTAGATTTCCTTTTCCTACGAAAAGACTGTTTTGCGGCCTCTAAAACATCGCAATAATATTGTGCATTTATTTTGCGTCGTTGATGGAGGAAATCGACGTGAAAGGCGCCTTGATTGTCGAAAAATACAGTGGCCATTACCTTCCCGGCCGACGATCGTGATTAGGCTTTCAGGTTTTCTACTGCTTCCCGTCCTTCGGCGAATTCCTTGTGCCAAGTAAAAACGCGAGCTCTTGACAGGGTCCTGTCCCCGTATTGAGCCGTCAATCTACGAAAGATTTCAGTCGGCTTGACCCCCTCCTTGGCCAAAAACTTAATAATAATTCTCTGCTCCACGGAAACGTGCACTTCACTCTCACTCATTGTATAGTTTTATACTGAAGGGTCCGAACGGAAATGTTGTCCGTCTACGCCCGTCCCAAACCTCCCAGGCTACCTGAAACCCCACCCTTTAGAGTTCAGTGTCCAACGGAAAAGTTTTTAGAAAGTTAGTCTCGTTTATATTTGATCAACCCTCGTATTTTTTTTTTAATTTTAATCTTTGCGCAGGCGATGGAGATTAAGAGGGTGACGTTTTCTTTAAAATTATCTGATTTAAGAAAGAATGCGCATGGCCACATGATGGAACGCCACGCGGCTATCTGATATTCGGTAAAAAGTTTCAATTTTCGAAAACATGGTTTTAAATTAAAATGATTATAAACCGGGGTTGTTTAAGTGAATACTTCTTTACGTCCGTTACGGCAAATGTTATGGTGACGTGTAATCGAATTCAGAGTAACTTAACAAAAACGTGAAGAATACATGAATAGGAGAAAACGAAGTATGTTTCAACTCAACCGTTCGGCATTTGGTTTGTGTTATGTACCATATAATAATGATAGCCTATATCTAGTTAATAATTCATTAATTGTTACGCAGTTTTGGTCTAACGCATTGACCGATTGTTTTTGAAATTTGGTAAGCGGTACCTTGAATAAAGCTTGAACAAGGTATATGTAAGATTTTTTCCCATTCATTTCCGTTTCAAGATGGCTGTCTCTGTTTTAACGATGACGATTTACAAAATTTTAATCAAACGCAACGGCCGATTGTTTTAAAATTTGATACGAAGGTACCTTGTATAAAGCCCAAAAGACGTATGTTTAAGGATTTCTCCCATTCAGTTCTGTTTCAAGAGGGGTTCTGATTCAACGTTGAAAGGGTAGTTGCTGGTTATTTCCTGTAATACTGGCTGAACGGCAAAACCTATCAAAGTTTTGACCATTTCATGGAAAAAGCATAAGATTTCCAATAAAGTTGTTCTAGTAACATTTTTCGTAAATATTACGGTCACCGGTTAAATTGACGGAAAATGTTACGAGCGCTGTCGTGGAGAGCTGTGTAAATTAAGAATATACTGCGAGGTCTGTTTTTTGACCTACTAGTACTACGAGGGTTGATCAAATATAAACGAGACTGACTTTCTAACAACTTTTCCGTTGAACATTGAACTCTAAAGGGTGGGGTTTCAGGTAGCCTGGGAGGTTTGGGACGGGCGTAGACGGGCAACATTTCCATTCGGAACCTTCAGTATAAAACTATACAATGAGAGAGTGAAGTGCACGTTTCCGTGGAGCAGAGAATTATTATTAAGTTTTTGGCCAAGGAGGGGGTCAATCCGACTGAAATCTTTCGTAGATTGACGGCTCAATACGGGGACAGGACCCTGTCAAGAGCTCGCGTTTTTGCTTGGCACAAGGAATTCGCCGAAGGACGGGAAGCAGTAGAAAACCTCAGCCATGATCGTCGCCCGACCACTTCCGTCACGGACGAAAACATTGATGCTGTTCGGAAGCTCCTGGACGAAGACAGACGTATATCGCTGCGATTTATTGCAGATGAACTCCAGTTGAGCTATGGTAGCGTTCAAAAATCTTTACATCAAACCTGCAACTCAACAAAGTATCTGCAAGGTGGGTTCCACGAATTTTGACCGACGTTCACAAACGGAATCGTTTGGAGATTTGCCAGCGACTATTGACCCAATTTGAACGAGATGGTGAGGCATTATTAAACCGGATTGTCACCTGTGACGAAACATGGGTTCACCATTACACTCCCGAGTCGAAACAGGCAAGTATGGAGTGGCGGAAGAGGGGAGAGAGGGCGCCTCTGAAGGCTAAATCACGATCGTCGCCGGGAAGGTAATGGCCACTGTATTTTTCGACAATCAAGGCGCCTTTCACGTCGATTTCCTCCATCAACGACGCACAATAAATGCACAATATTATTGCGATGTTTTAGAGGCCGCAAAACAGTCTTTTCCTAGGAAAAGGAAATCTAAACCGGCGAGAAACGTCATTCTTCTTCACGATAATGCCCGACCACATTCGGCGAACGCTACGAGGCTTAAACTCGATCAAATTGGCTGGGAACCAATGGAACATCCCCCATACAGTCCAGACTTATCACCCTGCGACTATCACCTATTTGGGCCACTCAAAGAGGCGCTTGGAGGCCAGCGTTTCGAAGACGATTCTGCGGTGGAGACCTTCGTGCTCCAATGGCTCAATGAACGCCCGAGAACTTTTTACGAAGATGGAATTAAAAAACTTCCAATCCGGTGGGAAAAATGTGTTACTCGTGCGGGAGACTATGTAGAAAAATAAGTTGTATCAAGAATAATTTGTAAGTAATAAATAAATTTTTTAAAAATCAGTCTCGTTTATATTTGATCAACCCTCGTACTAGTAGGCTATACGGCGAAGTGAATACTACTTTACGCCCGGTAGAGCAAATTTTGTAATGAGATGAAATCGAATTGATTTAGAGTAATGTAACCAGAGTAACATAATGAAAAATTGACAAACGAGAGGCAAGTACAAGTTATCGACCTCATTTAAACATTTAAAGTCGATACCTGATACCAGTATAGACAAGGTCATTAAAAACTATTCACTTCGTAGACGCGTGGTCTCACACACCATTTAATTATTTTACACAAAATCGATTACTATAAATTTTTTAGATGAATATTTTTTTTACTTACAGAAGGTAAGTGGATTAACTAAGTGTCCTATAGTTAAATGTTAATTCATTGCTGGTTTTATAACGTTTTGAGAAACATTCAAAGTAAAACTACCAGAGCACGATCTGGTTTTCTTCAAGCTACGAGTAATACTGCATGAATAGAAATAATGGATACGTAAAAAAATAACGGTGTAGCCAAATAATTAGTTGTACCTAATTAAACATAGCTTTGGCCCTTAAAGTGACTATAGCTGCTAAAGGACATATGAGTTAGCGGTCGGCAAAGTGACAGCCAAATAATTAGTTGTACCTAATTAAACATAGCTTTGGCCCTTAAAGTGACTATGTTTTACATCGCAAAGCCCGGATAGCTACGACATATGAGTTAGCGGTCGGCAAAGTGACAGCCAAATAATTAGTTGTACCTAATTAAACATAGCTTTGGCCCTTAAAGTGACTATGTTTTACATCGCAAAGCCCGGATAGCTACGACATATGAGTTAGCGGTCGGCAAAGTGACAGCCAAATAATTAGTTGTACCTAATTAAACATAGCTTTGGCCCTTAAAGTGACTATGTTTTACATCGCAAAGCCCGGATAGCTACGACATATGAGTTAGCGGTCGGCAAAGTGACAGCCAAATAATTAGTTGTACCTAATTAAACATAGCTTTGGCCCTTAAAGTGACTATGTTTTACATCGCAAAGCCCGGATAGCTACGACATATGAGTTAGCGGTCGGCAAAGTGACAGCCAAATAATTAGTTGTACCTAATTAAACATAGCTTTGGCCCTTAAAGTGACTATGTTTTACATCGCAAAGCCCGGATAGCTAACGACATATGAGTTAGCGGTCGGCAAAGTGACAGCCAAATAATTAGTTGTACCTAATTAAACATAGCTTTGGCCCTTAAAGTGACTATGTTTTACATCGCAAAGCCCGGATAGCTAACGACATATGAGTTAGCGGTCGGCAAAGTGACAGCCAAATAATTAGTTGTACCTAATTAAACATAGCTTTGGCCCTTAAAGTGACTATGTTTTACATCGCAAAGCCCGGATAGCTACGACATATGAGTTAGCGGTCGGCAAAGTGACAGCCAAATAATTAGTTGTACCTAATTAAACATAGCTTTGGCCCTTAAAGTGACTATGTTTTACATCGCAAAGCCCGGATAGCTACGACATATGAGTTAGCGGTCGGCAAAGTGACAGCCAAATAATTAGTTGTACCTAATTAAACATAGCTTTGGCCCTTAAAGTGACTATGTTTTACATCGCAAAGCCCGGATAGCTACGACATATGAGTTAGCGGTCGGCAAAGTGACAGCCAAATAATTAGTTGTACCTAATTAAACATAGCTTTGGCCCTTAAAGTGACTATGTTTTACATCGCAAAGCCCGGATAGCTAACGACATATGAGTTAGCGGTCGGCAAAGTGACAGCCAAATAATTAGTTGTACCTAATTAAACATAGCTTTGGCCCTTAAAGTGACTATGTTTTACATCGCAAAGCCCGGATAGCTACGACATATGAGTTAGCGGTCGGCAAAGTGACAGCCAAATAATTAGTTGTACCTAATTAAACATAGCTTTGGCCCTTAAAGTGACTATGTTTTACATCGCAAAGCCCGGATAGCTAACGACATATGAGTTAGCGGTCGGCAAAGTGACAGCCAAATAATTAGTTGTACCTAATTAAACATAGCTTTGGCCCTTAAAGTGACTATGTTTTACATCGCAAAGCCCGGATAGCTACGACATATGAGTTAGCGGTCGGCAAAGTGACAGCCAAATAATTAGTTGTACCTAATTAAACATAGCTTTGGCCCTTAAAGTGACTATGTTTTACATCGCAAAGCCCGGATAGCTACGACATATGAGTTAGCGGTCGGCAAAGTGACAGCCAAATAATTAGTTGTACCTAATTAAACATAGCTTTGGCCCTTAAAGTGACTATGTTTTACATCGCAAAGCCCGGATAGCTAACGACATATGAGTTAGCGGTCGGCAAAGTGACAGCCAAATAATTAGTTGTACCTAATTAAACATAGCTTTGGCCCTTAAAGTGACTATGTTTTACATCGCAAAGCCCGGATAGCTACGACATATGAGTTAGCGGTCGGCAAAGTGACAGCCAAATAATTAGTTGTACCTAATTAAACATAGCTTTGGCCCTTAAAGTGACTATGTTTTTACATCGCAAAGCCCGGATAGCTAACGACATATGAGTTAGCGGTCGGCAAAGTGACAGCCAAATAATTAGTTGTACCTAATTAAACATAGCTTTGGCCCTTAAAGTGACTATGTTTTACATCGCAAAGCCCGGATAGCTAACGACATATGAGTTAGCGGTCGGCAAAGTGACAGCCAAATGACGTAACCTATAGCTCTGGGTTGTTGCACTGGTCAATCTGCTGCGTCTCTGAACTGCGCATCTCAAGGTCGTAAGTTCGGGAATTAGCCATAAGATTTACTCTTTACGTTAACGCCAATCTCTCGTCCTCATTAGTCTAACGATCGTGAAGCATAAACGTTTAGCGAGAAAAACGTATTGTGTAGCCTAGATTACCTCTCAAACAGAACAATCTATAAGTCATTCTTGACTCATCACTAACTGTTCTGGGTCTTATCATGGTAACCACACATTTTACAATTGAAAACCATTAATTGTATTTAGATCGGGGTTTATGTTTCAAGTGTCAAAGTCGAAACATCATCTACTTTAATTCTAGAAAGTCGAAAGTTCTACGTCATGATGCGTTAAATTACATCATAATACGAACAATATGACGTAGCCGCTCGCTTGGCCCCAGCCTGACAGAATGAGATAAAATTGAGATTAACGTTGACCGGAGGTTAACGGGAGATCAGCTGTTATATTTGTTACATTGTTCCTTTTTATACATCTTATAATTATAAACAATGACATTACAACATCAACATACCGTTCAGATTTAACGTGTTTATGGCTAAACATAAACAGAGGCCTACCTGTTCCCAGACCACATTTACATAATAGGCTACAATTACAAAATATGTTCAATAAAACATAAAAACAATTATTTATTTGTTATCATTTTGTAACCAATAGCAATAAACATAACCTCAATTGAAATTGTTAATCTAGGAACAGCTGTGAATCAGCTGTATAAATCAACATTAACATTTCAGCATCCGTAATAATTTTTCGTTTGCACACCAGATTTATTGTTTTTATTATTATAAGAATAGAGTAGAATTTAAAACCGAAAATATTCAGACTAGGTATAGACCCTAAGCTTAGGGAATACGAGCTCGTACACCAGCTAGCTTCTATACAGCAAGTCGGAAAATTATAAAACTTTACAGTTCTTTGCGAGAAAGCCTAAAATAGAAAGAACGTATGAAGCTTGCACATTACATATCCTTACATTGAATTATTTATTTATATACAACATATATTTTATTAGTGAATTTACAATGGAAAATTAGATATTGGAGCGGTCATCATGGTAAGACCTAAACCCGGTACTTTGAAAGCACTGATCGGACATCAAGATCATTTTTTAAGGAGTCGATAAAATTTGTTTGATCCAAACAATTTGAGGGATCTAAAATGCGATTTTGGTAATAGTTTGGACAAGTTCGTTAAACAGCGAAATTCGTTCAACAGTTTCAAAAACGGTGATCATTTCAAATATTTTAATCTTTAATATTTTTGAAGATTTCATTTCACCATCGCAATCAAAAGCATAAATTAGCAGTTTGAATTAACCTATTAACCTGACGGCTGACAGGGTTCGTTTTCGAATTTTCAATATCTTAATGCTATTAGTGATGGTGAAATCAGAGTTTGAAATAGAGCATAAGATAAAAGAAATTATATTTGAAAATTTTCTTCTAACTTGTCAGCGATTTAGAGGCGTAACGAAACTATATTTAATTAAATTAAATATTTATATTAATAAATATAAATAAATAAATAATAATAATAAATAAATAAAATAAACAACTAATATCATAAAAGCAACTATAACAAATACAGTTTCGAAAGTTAAATTTATGGGTGAACTATCGAATTCATTTGAAGTAAAAACGGGAGTCAGGCAGGGGGATGGGCTCTCCCCTTTATTGTTTAATTGTGCACTTGAGAAAGTAGTCAGGGAATGGAAGAAAAATATAAAAAGTGGAATAGGATTGGGTTACAAAAAGAAGAATCTCAGAATTAGCAGTATTGCATTTGCAGATGATATGGCCTTGTTTGCTGAAACAATGGAGGAAGCAAGGGAGCAGATTCTTGAATTGAAGAAACAAGCAGCTAAAATAGGTCTAAACATATCGTTTGAAAAGACCAAAATCATGACAAACAACAAATACCCAAATAAATACCTTAAAATCCAAGAACAGAAAATAGAAATTGTAAAAGAGTTCAAATATCTTGGTGAATGGATTAGTTGGAATGCAGATGAGGGCAAGGCAATGGAATCCAGGAGAAACAAACTTGAATTGGCCTTCCAATTGACGAAAGAAACATACAATAAGAAATCCCTTTCATGGGGTCCAAAATTAAACATTATAAAACAGTGATCAAGCCGGAAGCACTGTACGCAGCAGAAACATTAACCATGAATCGCATAGGCCAGATAGAAAAACTTGAAATAACGGAAAGGAAAATCTTAAGAAAAATTATAGGAACAAAATTTCAGGATAATAAGGTTGTATATATAAGAAATGAAGCTCTCTATAAGAAAATTGAAAAACTGTCCGATACTATGAGAAAAAGGAGAATAAATTTTTACGGCCATCTTCTTAGAATGAACTCCAATAGATTGACGAAACAGGTGTTTGATTTTTTCCATAATCGTAAAACAAAACCGAACTGGTTTAAAGAAATTGAAAAAGACCTAATAGAATTAAAAATTACAGAAGATTCATTGTTTGACCAAACTGCTAAGATAATTACCAAAGACGAAAGAATAAGATTCCAAGATAAAGCCAAAATAAGACCTAAACCTGTCATTTCGGAAGAGGAGAGGAAGAGAAGATCGGAAAGAATGAAGAGCTACTGGGAACAAAGAAAAGTACAGCGCGCAAGAAATGATTGATTCAGCGTACCCCAAAGAGGGTGAAATGAAAAAAAATATATATAATTAATTACGGCTCACATTAAATTAATTCTAGCAACAGTAAATACGGCTCGAAAAAGATCGACAAAAAAGCATAAAATCGGTGTAATTTCTCAGTATATGTTCACCTGATTTTTAACGTAAACATTAAAATGAAAAATTAAAATAAATGTCTTTTATTTTAATTTTTTTGCACAGAATTCATTTAACTTCGTTTGTGACCGATATTTTTGGCTTTTGGAACTGAAATATACAGTAAAGTCTAAAGATCGATTTTTTTATGTTAAAACCCATTATTTATAATCATTTATTCTTACATTAAGACAGTAAATGAATGGTACAAAACTTCCTCACGTTAAATTGTTCCCCACAGAAAAATCAGGCTACAGACAGTAAAAGAGAAATCGTACAAATTTTTCATAATCGGTTAATCTGATTTTGTTTAAATTTTGATTAAATATGGAGAATCATAACTGAAGTTTGTTTACAGTATTTGAAATACAAATAAAAATTACAGTTCGAATGTAAAGTGGGAATTTAAAGCCAGAGATTATTTTTAAATTTTGTGTTTTTTCGAGTAACTCCAGAATCAAACATTTCTTTTGTCTCAAATTATTTACATTGACTTGAGTAATGAAACTACATATAAATAAAATTAAAGCGACACCTAATGAGATAGTTTTAAAATCCAGGAGGTGTTCAGTTTCGTTTTGTTTTGGTAGCCTACTTATGAGCCGTAAAATTTTGAGAAAATTCTATTTGCAGTATTTTTTTTATCAAAACAGAGCTTTAGACCCCTTTTTTAGAAGTAAAATTGTTGTGAACTTACCCTGAGTCAAAGTGAAAATATCTTTGTACTGATAACAAGTCATATAAAGCCACAATCACTGACAGACTACTAGGACCTTTGTGCTTGAAAGAGAAGCTCACTGAGCATGGTGAAGAATATTTATATAGCATACTATCGCACAATCGGGTGCTTTTCCATGTACTATCATACCGGCACATGGTAAATACACTGATTTCAAATAGAATAATATTTACATTATTGTGATAAATATATTTTTTTCTTTTCAACCTATCTGTGGCCGAGCTGGGTTAGTACTGTGAACGTTGTCTTACTTTTCAACTATTTACGACAGACATCTAACCCTAATTAATTGATACGAATATGCCGAAATGAGCTATTAAGTGATAACGCTATTACTTGTTAATTAAAGTTCATAGTTCAGCTTTAATTCGCGTATCAGATTAAGTGAAGCATAAAGAAGTAGTGTTATATATTATAGTGTATAGATAGAAAATTATGACCTTGACAATTTTGTTCGGTAAAAATTAGAAAACTGGTTCATTAGATGGCGTTATCGAAACAGTCATCAGGATAACAACCAGTCCCAAGACCGTAAAATGCGCCAAAATTTTAAATATTAAGCTGTATTCAGGAATTAAGGCTGCATACATATAAGGCTCGCAATTTTGAATACAATTTTATTGGAAGTTGGCATGAAAATCGATTAAACAGCTCAGAAAAGTTCCCTATTCAGAAAAATAACGTTCAACCGTTTCAAAATGGCGACAATTCCAAATCTTACAGAATTCTAAACTTTTTTATCGTGCACGTTTTTGAAAATCCGATTGCACCATCGTCTTTAAAATTTGCTTAAATTAGTACTTAAATTTTTTAAATTAAAAAACACCGAAACGAACCGATTGCAATGAAGGTTCACTTTAGTATTTTCAATGTAATTTTAAAATTTGTGCAGATCTTAACTCTGATTAAATCGGATTTGTGGAAAAACGTTTGAGATTTAAAAAAGTTATGTAAGACCACTAACCATTTTTTTTTTTTTTAAGGCGGAAAGCACATTGAGGTTATTATTGCCTCCCTAAATGTAAGATGTAGACGTAAAGTGTTCCGAGTAGTAAGTGTCAGTGCGTGTTAGACCGGGTACCGCGAGGGACGTCTAATAGAACCAGAGCCAGGATTATGAAATGTACACTGATCACGATCTCTGGAAATCTTTTTTTGAGGTTGTTAATATTTTTTCTTTATGTGTGTTAGTATTCTGGCGTTTGCAATTTTTAAACCGTTGAACTATTTTTTTGGAAACAGTTTTACGCTATTATTGTAATAAATTTCTTTACCAATTTTGATTTTCTTGTCAAGTATTTAGTTTTCAATTGCGTCAGCGAGAAAGCTGCCGCGATCGTATTCGAAATTCCGAAGTTCTTGTGGGAAAAATTCTATGTCGAATTTTCTGATAAACTGCATAACGTTTTAGGAAAATAAAACAGTGTTGTAGGCCTACAAAAACCGATCCTTAAAATGCTTTTTAACTTTTTAAAATAATGACACAATGACGTTTATTTCACTGCGAAAATTGCGTGCACGTTCTAAAGAGAGGTTCTCCAGTATGCTAGGTGTGTCTCTGCACTCTGGTTACATAAGAGCACTGATGCTCTATCAGCAAAATAAAAGTAGGCCTATATTGTTTTAATTTGTTAAATATTACTCAACTAGTCAGACGTAATCTCTCATTTTGTTAATCATTAATAATATATTTGTTTAATAAACAAACAAGTTAGCCAATAGTAATTTCCGAATTGTAATATTAAAATTTGCGTTTATCCTTCGATAGTATTGTATTTCGGATATTACTTTTGACAAGTTTTTAATGTTATAGGCCCTAATAAATAATATTTTTGAAAACTTGGTTTTGTGTAGGAAACACGTATTGCAAAAGGATTAATAATTAAAATCGATAACAGAATAGGCTAGTGTTAAAGGTTAATGTTATTTTGGAAAATTAACAAACTATAACAAAAAAATGTCAAAATTTGACTGTTTAATTTACTCATTAAAACCTTCTTACCTCGTCTATGATGGAAGACGCTTTACAGCAATCCCTCTGCATTTTGTATTTTGTAATTACACAATACAAAATTTGAACGAAAATTATATTTTTAAACACTACCTAAAGTACATCCTTTCGTTTCCACTCACACGTCTTTTGATTGAACTGTAAAATGTTTGACAAATTTAAAAGTCCGTTCATGATGTTTTGTAGTCAAGCACGAATGTTAACTGTCACCCCTAAGCTAAGTTCATTGCAAGTGCGAGTGGAGCACTAACCTGGAAGTTAGTTCACAGAATTACCGCTAGGTATAAGATGTTATATAACCACGATGTTGTAATCAAATATCACGAGACACAAAATACTGTAATATATATAGAATTCTAAATAACGGAGTAAGTATGATGGTTGTGAAAACAATCAATTTTTTGAATTTGATGGATCCAACCCGTCGGTTTAAAAAATTCCGTAATTCCAACAAAAATGTTTTTGTAGTTGGTATCTGTTAGCCAGTCCATTTCAGTGTGCAATTTTGACGTAGTTGGCTCAGAACTTTTAATTTTTGAAAGTATTACGTTATGTTCATCTACAATCGATTTCCCCCCCCCCAAATTTACTAAGTACACGCACTCGCGTACACACACACACACAAACACAACGTATGGATCGCTATTTTTAAAAAAATCCAGTATCTACTTTAAACCAGAATCGGTTTAATCGATTTTGGCTGCTAAATAAAAAAAAACGGAAATATGCATTTACTTATTGTGTTATGTAATGGATAAACTGTAACTTGATGACTGCATGACCAAAGTTCGGACGATGTTTGATAATCAGATCAACCAATATTAGGAAACTAAACTGACTTCTATATTTTGGAAAATAGCAACAAATACACGCTTTTTGTGATATAGTGTCTAATTTTTAACCTCTGCTAAATAGATCAATTGAACGTGAAAAATTCGTGCAAATTTTTTACGTAATTCATTTAATGCGTTTTATAATCGACGTGTTATTTTATGTTTAACTTTTCTAATTGTAAATCCTTCAAACAATTTGTATATTTTGTCATCAGAAGCAATTTTTTTAGATAATTTTGAAAATTGTGAAAACTCAAACAAACTTTTCTATATTAAACTAGTAGTTCATACAACAGTAGGCTTCGCAGTATATTCTTAATATAACTTTTACCACAAATTTAACAGGTAACCGAAATATTTAGGAAAAATTAAACTGGACCAACTTTATTGGAAATTTTACGCTCTTTGACTACGAAGCTGTTAAAATTATGATAGGTCTTGCCGTTCAGCCAGTATTATAGGAAATAACCAGCAACTACATTGTCAACTATAAATCACAGGCGTAAATTTTGAAACGGAAGTAAATGTTACTCATACCTCATTTGGGCTTTACATAAAATATCTTCGCACCAAATTGCAAACAATCGGTTATGGCTAAAATTGCGTACCCTTGTCATTGTAAATCAGAAGCCGCCATCTAGAAACGGAAGTAAGTAGCAAAAAATCTTACGCATATATCGTACGGGCTTTAAACAAATTACCTTCTTATTAAATTTCAAAGCAATCGGTCATTGCATTTGGCCAAAACTGAGTACACTCGTCATCGTTAAATCAGTGGCGGCCATCTTGAAACGGAAGTAAATGGAGAAAAAACTTACACATACGTCTTTTGAGCTTTATATAAAGTACCTTCGATCAAATTTTTAAAAAAAACTATCAAATCGTTTAGCTAAAACTGTATACACTCGTTATTGTAAATTATAGGCCGCCATATTGAAACTGAAGTGAGTAGAAAAAAACCTTATACGTGTGTCGCTCGGGTTTTATACAAGGTACCTATATAACTAGGTCCTTCTGTATTAAATTGTATTCTTATTTCTGCATTGCTTTAAAATCATATGCTTTAAATATGATGACACTTATTTTTCCTTATAAAAGCGAGGATAATAGTGCCGCGTTTCAAAGCAATCGTTAAATGAGTTTGGCCAAAACTGCGTAACAATCACGCAAACCAAATGCCGGTCGAATTGAAACAGAGAAATATTTCTTCGAAATTCTGAAAACAACTGTAAATAACCATTTAAGTCAGATTTTGATCATTTTGTGGCATAAAGGATACACAAAAATCATAACTCACGTCAGTTTATGAAAATTATTCTGAACTAGTAAATTGTAGTTATTCGAAAATCAAACCAATATTGAAAAATATTCAGTTTTTTTCCTAACTGTTTTTTTAGGTATATAAGTTTTATTTGGGTATATACGGCCTATACTTGAGAAAAATTCGATAAAAATTGATATCGCCTACTTTAAAAAAATCCTATTTTAAACATTTTTAATCAAAAAAAAAATTATTTTTTTTTATAAAATAAAAAAATCCAAGACATTGGCGTAAAAGTATTAGTCTACTTTTTAAATTTAAATTAACCAATAAACGTTAATTTTCAAATTATTGGTAGTTGTACCGAGTATTGTTCCTTAATTAATTAATATAATTATGTTTAATACTAGTCAGTATTGTTGTTTAATTGTGCACTTGAGAAAGTAGTCAAATAATATAAATATGTTTAATAATATTGGGTTACAAAAGAAGAATCTCAGAACGGCCATCTTCTTAAATGAATTCCAATAGATTGACGAAACAGGTGTTTGATTTTTCCATAATCAAAACAAAACCGTACTAGTTGTATTGTTTAAAAATTACAGAAAATTAATTAATTAATATAATTATGTTTAATAATATTCCAAGATAAACTAAAAATAAGACTCAGTTTCATTTCGGAAGAGGAGAGGAAGAGAACACTCTGTGCTGCTACAAAGGTACAGGTGCTTGCTTCAGCGTAATTAAAAGAGGGTAGCCTAATGTAGAATAATAAATTAGTTTCATTTATGCTGCTAAGTACTTCCTAGTAGCCTAATGTAGAACTAAATTAGTATTTATGAAGTACTTGTAAAGTAAGAAGTAAGAAATAAAGTAGTATTTTAAAAATCAATCGAGATCTTGATTGATTTAACGAGCAGGTATAATTTGCCTATATCCTGGGATCATACAATACTTTTTCAAAAATTGTCTCCAAACCTTTTTTGGTTAAAACCCATTAACAAGAATAGAATTTTCTCAAAATCATCTCCAACAGTTCTCATCAAATTTAAAGGGGTGCAGACTAGCTGCACCTATTGAGAGGATTTAGACATCTCTCGCGGTACCCGAGTCTAACACACACTTAGACTTATAACACTACATTTACGACTTTAACACTTTACACTCAAAACTTAAATTTAGGGAGACGATAATAGCCTTAATGTACTTTTCGCCTTAAAAAAAAATCTTCTAATATAGTAATACTAATACAGAAACAAAACTATTTCAAAAAAATAAAAAATTATTCTGTCATTATCGACAATAATCGAAAACAGCCTATGGAAGCGAAGGTTTTAATGTTAGCTTTGGCGAAAGGAGTGAACAGAGAAATGTGTCCCAAACGAAAGAATGTAACGGAAATATGTAACAAACGAGCAAACGAATTTCATTTCTCCATTTCTTTCTCTTTCTTTTTCTTCTTCCTTTTCGATAAACGAAACACGTATTATATGAAATCGTTATGTTGCTTTGATTTCGCTATTTTTTCCTTAATTAAAGAACACGTGCACGTTGTGACAATTTATAATACATTCAAAATAATTAGAAACGTTTATAATAGCTGTTGTTAATATTGTTAGTTGTTAACAACATGAACTGAAACGTATTATAGCCTATCCGCTGTTCAATGAAATCAGCAGATCGTTACGAATATAATTACAGTAAATCTTTTACTATAACTACAGTAAATATTTTACTATAACTACAGTAAATATTTTACTATAACTACAGTAAATAACATCTCAGCTAGGTTCATGTATTTATTTATTTAAACAAAATAAGATATTTGTAAACATATCTTCAAACTAACTATGGTTCAGTAAACTAAATTATCACATCATAAATTAGAACTTATTTTCAAAGCGTTGACAAATAAAACTTTTGAAGCGAATCTTTCATTGTAAGCTTTGGCGAAAGGAGTGAATAGAAAAAAGTCTGCCGAACGAAAGAATGTAACTGAAATATGGAACGAACGAGCAAACAAATTTCGTCTCTCTTTTTCTTCCTCCATTTCGATAACAGTACACGTGTATTATATAAAAATGTTGTGTTTCTTTCGGTTTAGGTATTTTTCCTTAGTTAAAGAACACGTGTACGTTGTAACCGCTTATAATACATTTAAAATTAATAATATAAACGTTTATAATAATTTTTGTTAATATTGCTAGTTTTTAACAGTATAATCTGAAACTTATTATAGACTATCACCTATACAATGAAATCAGCTAATCGTTATGAATTAATATAGAACAACTGTATTTTACTCTCTCTCTCTCTCTCTCTCTCTCTCTCTCCCTCCCGCTTTCTCTCCCTCCCCCCCTCTCTCTCTCTCTCTATCCGTCTCTCCCTCCCCCTCTCTTTCTCTCCCTATCTCTCTCTTTTTATTTATTTATTTGTGTATGTGTGTGTGTGTGTGTGTGTGTGTGTGTGTGTGTGTGTGTGTGTGTGTGTGTGTGTGTGTGTGTGTGTGTGTGTGTGTGTGTGTGTGTGTGTGTGTGTGTGTGTGTGTGTGTGTGTGTGTGTGTGTGTGTGTGTGTGTGTGTGTGTGTGTGTGTGTGTGTGTGTGTGTGTGCAGCAAAAATAATATTAGTAACAAAAGCTTTGCTGGTGTCGGTAACTCTCCAAGTTCCACCCTTTTTTTGTTATTTTTTTTTTAATCGTTTTACTAGACTTTGCTAAAATATTAATCAGTACGGAGATTCACAACTCCAGTGTAGCAAATTTTAAATCTATTCAAAACAATATTGATGAAAACAAAAATGAACGCTGATGACAGTCGATTTTTTTTCGATCTAGGCCTACTCCCGAAAAGTAAAACCTTTTTTTAAGAAAACAAATAAACTGAGAAATTTTGTGCAAAGCAATAGCTTATTTGTTCAATTAGTGAACAAAGTGACACTGAGAGAAAAATGTTTAACTTAGGCGCGAGATTTATGGAGTGCGGAAATTTTTTCTTATTTATTTTTTTTTATTTTAAATTTTTTCTTCAAATTCCTAATAGCAAAAATACAGAAACATTGAGGTTACACGGTAACGTAAAATGTTGCCAACTGAAATACAGAAAACGAAAATATTACCCTCAGTTCTAACAATCACGCATATGTACTTTAATTATTATCTACAATGTTTATTTAAAACTAGTTTCGTGCGTGTTTTAAATAAACATTTTAGTTTATGAATATAATTTTTTCGGAACGTTACTTAACATGAAGATACTAAATAATATGATTCATTTTACAGTAAACCTGTACAAATAAGTTGTATTGTTAAAACTTCAATTTTAATTTGTTGTCTTTGAGGAGTATGGAAAAGTAGAAACAGTGAACAATCTTAAAAGTAAAAGAGTAAAAATGAGTAAAGTGTCACTTTGCACACTGTTGTAAGAAAAAATTATTTTTACTGTAATGACTGATTTAAGCCTGGTGGAGAACATGTCAACTAATCAGTTCAAATGCATTCTGCAAAACCGACTTTTTTACCTTAGTGTTCTGTGGGTAGGTGCTGCTTCTACCATCCAAATCTAAAACTACATTAATTTTATTTATTTTATAATTATTACAGTATTTTTTTATTGTTTACCAAACTATCATTAGTGTCTTGATGATCTTTTTCCGAAAGGCTATTAATTATGAAATCAGTATTCATTTATCAATGCAAGCTGAAACACGCGAAGAAAATTTTTTTAAATCCATTATTTACTTACGTTCTCCCTATACGAAGTATACAGAAAGTATAACGATCGTGAAAAAATCAACCTTGAAATGTTGATCTATCCATTTTCAAACACCTAAAATCCAAAAATGTGGTTTCAGTTGGATGTATTTGGTACGCACACCTGAACACTTTGAAGCAGTTTTCTCAAATCTTAGAACCATTTTCTTATTTTGTCTAAAAAATGGTCTTTAGCCTTTTTTTTAAAAAAACATTTAAAATCTTGTTTTGTTCTTATACGATACACTACTCTGGAACCCGAAAATTTCCTACTCTGTAAATTTATTTTATTTTAAATTTTGGACCCTGGTCAGAGTTGGCCTAATAAATATTTACATTTGAGTAAATCTGATAAACTAATTTTCTGAAATAATTCCAATTTTCCCGGTTTTTTCGTCAATATTTTTTATCAGGATTTCTTCAGAAATAATTGAATGTGAAAACTTTGTATTTTTTAACCATTTATTTTCGATTAATTATTTTTGAAAACTTACAGACAATTTATATTAATTTCAGACAAATATAATTTGGTTTTTGAATCTGAATTGTTACTTTGACCGCTCTGTAGTATGTTTATAAGTTAGAGGAGACAAAAAAATATGTCTGTATGTCTAGGCTACTTCAACATTTCTCAATGCAACATTCGTGCCATACGTATTTAAAAGAATGTAAATATCTACTTGGCGTAAAATCCGCAAGAGAGAGATGTTGTAGATTTAGAGGGCCGTTCATTGCTTGCTTCCTGTTTCCGCTTCCTGTCATTATTTGGACGTAATTTAACATCTGGTTGTAATAGTAACAATGTAAATTATATACGAATTTTCACTATAAAAGAAAGACAAAAATACTACACAAACATTTTAACATTTGCTAATTTGTTAAAAAGAATCTGGATCGAAAAAACCATAAGGACTGTTTACTTTTACTATTTTTCCAATTATTTTCCAACAGTACATTTCGATACTGTATTTCAAATTTACTACATTTGAGAAATAAATCTTCATATGGCGTGACCGAAATTGGAGTAGAGTCTAGTCTGATATTGAGAAATTAATTCAGTTTTACGGTTTTGCTTTGTAGCTCTAGAAAATTTAATTACGCATATGTTGCCCAGTTATATCTGCATAAAGAGCTTTTTTACAAAAAATTACGAAGTTACAACCACTTGAAGTTTTAACTTAGCGATTTCCATTGAAGCAGCCATCGTGGTAAGACCCTAAAAAATTATAACTTTCTTGGAAATCTGATTTTATCAGTCAGCTTAACGCTGTGGTTTTAACAATCTACATAAATTTGCATTTTACGAAAGAAAATCTAATGGCGGTCAAGGTTCATTTTCGTATTTTTAGTGTAACGTGAAAGTCTTTTATGCTGACACACTTGACAAGAAAATAAATTTCGTAATAGTTGTATATTAGATTCAATAAAAATATTCATTATATATATATATATATATATATATATATATATATATATATATATACTTTCTAAAAAACTTTTCCGTTGGACAGCTCCAATGGCTAATGAACGCCCGAGAACTTTTACGAAGATGGAATTATAAAACTTCCAATCTTGATCAATTAAAAATAAGTGACACGAACAAGGTTAAAATGCTAATTAAATGCAGACTTCAATGCCGGTTTAACTATTAAGTAATATTTTTGAAAACTGTAAAGTAAAAGTTATCCAGATATACAGCTGCCTCACTGACGTGATAGAAGTGAATTTACAAAAGTATTTTCTTTATCTTACAGGTTTTTTTTAAATTCTGATATCATTATCTTAATCAGCATTAAAATTTGTATACATTAACACTTAAAACTTTTAAATTGCATTGAAAATACGAAAAAGAACCATGACCGCCATAAACATTTTTTTTAATTTTAACGTTTTTTTTTTAATTTCAATTTCTAGATTAGGCATTGTTTAACGCTGATTATAATGGTGATATTGGAATAAAACAATAATAAGATAAAAAAGTTATGAATTTTTAAAGATTTGAAACTTCCGTCATTTTGAAACTTTTGAACGAATTTTGTTGGTTAACAAACTTGTCCTAAGTAATTACCATAAGCAATTTTTGTGCCAAGTTTGAATCAAATCGGTCGAACGTGAGCCTGCTAACACTTATAGACTACATATCATAGACACTTTTGAAAATTCGCTAAGAATATTGTTTAAATTTAGCTTTCATTACGTCAGCGGGTTAACGCATGCCGCGATTTTTTTATAAACAAAAGGAGAATCATGCAGTGTTGCCAAATCGTAGCAAGTTTAAAGATGGCTGACTTATGGCCTAAGCCAACAATACTTGAAATATGCAAACAAAAGACGTCTATCAACATTTTTAATTTGCAACTTGCAGTCCACAATTTTAATTCTTTGTAAATTTTGCCGCCAGGTAGCACTCTTTGTTCAGGTATAATTGGATAGGGATCATTGTTACCAACCTGGGCTGAACAAAGTATTGTATCTGGTCTGTTGTTATCTGATCTAAACCTTTTTTTGGCGAATTTATTTTTGGAAACAGTTTCTATTGTGATGCGAGCGTATACTTAAAAATCTGTTTTATTAAAAAGTGATGCAAAAGAAAAGTGTACAGCATAATTTGTTTGAATTAATAAACTAATCCCACAATGCAGCAGTCTCTCTGACTTGGTAGAAGCAAATTTCCAACACAAAGGAATCACACTTTAACCTACAAATATGTTTGTATTTTACAAAACAAAATGTTTCTCTTACTTTTTAAAAATCTGCTTTCACTATCATAATCAGCATTATATTTTTTAAAGCTTTTAAAATTTTCAAATTACGTTGAAACACCAAAGTGAACTACGACCGCTGTCAATCTAATCTTTCCATTTTAAAGCTGAACACGATAGTGAATTAAGATTTTGAAAAACGTATATAAGTAACGAATTTATATTAGAGTTTAGGGATGATCAAATTCCTGAAAAGATTTTGTTGGGTAACAAACCTATTCATAAAATTATCAATATCGATTTTTGGGCCAAGCTTGATTCAAATATGTCTGAAATTGCGAACACTGCAGTTTTAACACATAAATAAATAGGCCTACATAAGATTTTTAACGAACGCTCAATTTAACTGGGTATTACTACGATAGCCGCTCCAATACCTCATTTTTTTTAAAGAAAATTTACTAAGAAATTAATGTACTAAAATTGTAGTCAAAAGTTAATTTACGTTTTATTTTATTTATTTATTTTTTTTTTAAAAAACTGTCCTGTTTGGACAGAAAAAGAAGCACAGTTTAATTTTATTTCATAATTAAAGTGGTTCTATTTGATTTTACCTTAAATGATTCAACATACGTTGAGGCAACTAAGTTGTAGGTTAGGCATTTGTGGACAAAAATATACGATAAAATAATTGACCGAGCGAAGCGTGGTCTCTGTTTCAACTCGGCCGTACGGCATTTGGTTTGTGTGTTTGTTTGTTACGCAGTTTGGCCAAAATCATTTACTGTTTCTTTTGAAATTTGATATGGAGGTACCTTCTATAAAGTCTAAATGACGCATATGTAAAATTTCCCTCACTTATTTCTGTTGCAAGATGGCGGCCTCTGATTTAACGATGACGAATATATATGCAGTGAATATGTGAAACATTTTTTCCTATTTACTTTCGTTTCAAGATGGCGGCCTCTAATTTAACGATGACGAGTGTAGTTCCTGGTTATTTACTGTTATACAGGCTGAACGGCAAAACCTGACATAATTTTGACGCTTCATGGAAAAAACGGCACACAATTTTCAATATATTTGGTCCAGTAATATTTGTCTTTAATGTTACGGTTACTGGTTAATTTGGCGAAAACAGTTACCAGTGCTGTCGTAGAGCATTGTTTATTAATTAAGAATATAGTGAGAGGTCTACTGTTCTTTGAATTTTAGTAATTTCAACTATTTGGAATGTCTGAAAGTATGAAATAATTAGTATCCAGTATTCAGTAAATGAGTCAGTCACAACGTTTGTTTTATCTCCTCGCTAAACATATTACTCAGTGTTGCATATCAAAGTTATCACGTTATTGTTAACAATCAGCTGTTTTGAACTAATACGTTGAATGAACTTGGCTAGTAAGCACGTCTTGTACTTCTAATCTGTTTGCTTCAACCTGAACCTGTCCCGCATTAGCTGTAGGTGTTATAGTCCCATTGTTGTTTGTATTGTAATGCCCCTTTATGTTCGGGTAAGTTCGTGTACGATCGGGTTCTAAACGACAGGTGGTTGTGGTCGGTTTATTAACAAAGAATGTTTCAGCTCGTTTTTCAATCATAGTTTTAACTTTCTCAAGTAGCATAGAGAAAGTAATGTGGAAATCAAATTTTTCAACCTTGCGTCTATTAAATTGTAGTACTAGTAGTTGAAACAACTGTAGACCTCGCGGTGCATTCATAATTCATATGTATAGCCTAACACTCCACTACAGCTCTCGTAACTTTTTGCCAATTTAATTCGTAACCGTAATATTTACGAAAAAATATTACTGGACCAACTTTATTGGAAAATTTTATGCTCTTTCTACGTGAAGCTGTCAAAATTATGTTAGGTTTTGCCGTTCAGCCAGTATTGCAGAAAATAACCAGCAACAATACTAGTCACCGTTAAATCAGAGCCCGCCATCTTGAGATGGAAATAAATAGGAAAAAATCTTTACGCATAAGTCATTTGAGCTTTATACAAGATATCTTCGTACAAAATTTCAAAACAATCGGTTAACGCGTCTGGCCTTAATTGCGTACATTTGTCATCCTTAAATCAGAGGACGCCATCTTGTAACAGAAGTAAACGGAGACAAAAATCTTACACATACGTCTTTCGGGCTTTATACGAAGTACCTCCGTACCAAACTTCAAAAAAATCGGTCAATGTGTTTGGCCAACTGTGTAACAAACTCACAAACCAAATGACGAACGGAGTTGAAGAGGCCTTGCTTTGCTCGATTAATTAAACTTTAGTATAAAGTGATTCTATTTTAAAAGTTATAATTTTTGTTTTTAACAAACATTTTAAGGAAAAATCAAGCTGTGGATTAAAATTGAAAATTTCTGTCATTAAATCTGATAAAAAAAAACATTCTGTGATATTCCAATTTTATTAATTAAGCTTTGCATATCTCAAAAATGTACTTTATCGATTAAGATGTTATTAGCGAATTGTCATTATAGAAGCTGTCATGGCACCGTATTTGAGTGCAGCGATTCTGAACTTGACCTTGACATTTTGTTGTGATTTAATAAAAACATGCCACAAAAATCGATTTCGACAATAACTTAAACAAGTTCGTTACCTAAAAAACCCATTCAAGTATTTTAAAATATTCATAATTTGATTCACTTATTTGAAAAAATGTATCAGGTTTCTTTTTTGTTGTCAATGTCCACTTAATTTGAAATTTTAAAACTCTATTTGCCCATTTTAGTGCTCATTATTAGGGTAAAATCAAACTTTAAAAAAAAATATGAGAGAAAACTAATGTTAGAATTTTACTTCCTTAATACTGGCAAGACAGCTGCGTGTGCGTCGCCGAGCACCTGCCCTCCCTTAAACCTTTGGTAACGAAAGACGTATATTGCCCGTCCTTCTCTCTCAATGGCTTAAGTACTAAAGACGGGCAATGTCCGTCCTCTACTTCACTGATCTCTTTGCCGTATGTTTCTAGCCTAAAAGTCGAATATAGAAATATAAATCTATTTTCAATCTATGAGATATTTTTCCTTCGTTTATTTCCGTTGTTACTCGTTAATTTCCGGCAGTTTATTTGTGAAGTTGTGTACGAATTTGACAGTTGTAGAAACATGGCTTCTCGTGAGGAATTGTTTATTTCTTCGAGTGCATTTAGTGAGTTTGTTGGGGATATTTTAAATGAAAGTAGTTGTGAGATTAGTGATAATGAAGAGCAAGAAGTTATTGTTGAAAATGACAGTAGTGATAGTGATAACAGTGATGATGAGATCTTTGAAAATAGGCCTAATTGCAGACAATACTACACATAACCTACAAGTAAATGATTGGCAGTGGACTTCTAATTCAAATATAACTAAAATTCTGGTGACATTTTATAGGGAAAATCCCCCCAACAAACAAAGCAAGGCCATCTAGAAAGTGTAGAGTATGTACTGCAAAAGGAAAAAGGTCTGAAACAATTTACCAGTGCAAAAAATGTAGTGTTCCTTTGCATTTGGAAAATTGTTTTGAAATTTATCATAGTCGGACAAATTTTTGAAAAGGAAACAAAATGTACATAGTGTAAATATATAAACATAAAAAATGTTAATATAGTGTTAAAAGTGTTGGCTAAATATGTGTTAACAATTACAACATTATGTAGGATAAAATTGGTAGGTTACTTGCTTTTATTATTGCACATAATCTTAGTGTAAACTACTGAAAAAATTCAGTACTGAAGGCCAATAGCATGTTAGTAAATTCCAGTTTCCAATGGGTTAAACCTAGCTTTGGAAGTACGATTCTCCAGTCGTTACTCCGCACATAGGCTGCTGCTTTTCCAGAACTAGTCCGTACGGTTTGTCTAAATTGGAGTCAATCAACTTTCACATCGCAGAAGCTCTCGCCATCGGGCTACTTGCATTGCGGGTCTAATTAAGGCGGCGAGACGAACAGACGGACCACAAACTTTTCGAAATTGGATAAAATTGCAATAAAATGGTTTCATCCTGACTGATCAAAGCTGCAGGCACATTCTTACAGATTTCTCCAGGATAAAGACGAATTGATTGGTCATTGTCATGGCTGTATTGGCCCTACGTCCCGTGTGTGTTGAAAATATTTTCTTATATTAAAATACAAAAAAGTTTAAAAATTTAGAAAAATATGTTTGCATTTTTATAAACTATACAAAATTTGCAACTCATCGTGGTAAGACCCGAAGCTTACCATTCAGAACTCTAGGCCTATATGACATCTTGAGGAGTTATTAAAGAATTACGTAGAGCCTATATGTGTGTGTTAGCACTACAGATTTAATGAAATGAAAGGTAAAAAAATATGTGATAATGTTACTTTTAGAAAATTTGCTTCCATCACGTCTGCGAGTCAACTGAGCGCCGCGATTATAAAATCTAGAATAGTTAATGTGCAGAATAGTTAAGGTGCAGAATAGTTAAGGTGCAGCATAGTTAAGGTGCAGAATAGTTAAGGTGCAGAATAGTTAAGGTGCAGAATAGTTAAGGTGCAGAATAGTTAAGGTGCAGAATAGTTAAGGTGCAGAATAGTTAAGGTGCAGCATAGTTAAGGTGCAGAATAGTTAAGGTGCAGAATAGTTAAGGTGCAGAATAGTAGAATAGTTAAGGTGCAGCATAGTTAAGGTGCAGAATAGTTAAGGTGCAGAATAGTTAAGGTGCAGAATAGTTAAGGTGCAGAATAGTTAAGGTGCAGAATAGTTAAGGTGCAGAATAGTTAAGGTGCAGAATAGTTAAGGTGCAGAATAGTTAAGGTGCAGAATAGTTAAGGTGCAGAATAGTTAATGTGCAGAATAGTTAAGGTGCAGAATAGTTAAGGTGCAGAATAGTTAAGGTGCAGAATAGTTAATGTGCAGAATAGTTAAGGTGCAGAATAGTTAAGGTGCAGAATAGTTAAGGTGCAGAATAGTTAAGGTGCAGAATAGTTAAGGTGCAGAATAGTTAAGGTGCAGAATAGTTAAGGTGCAGAATAGTTAATGTGCAGAATAGTTAAGGTGCAGAATAGTTAAGGTGCAGAATAGTTAAGGTGCAGAATAGTTAAGGTGCAGAATAGTTAAGGTGCAGAATAGTTAAGGTACAGAATAGTTAAGGTGCAGAATAGTTAAGGTGCAGAATAGTTAAGGTGCAGAAATGGCCGACGTACATCCAAAACGTGTAGTTTGAAGATTTTAAGGGTAATAGAAATTACTTACTAGTACTTGTTACAAGTCTATGTATTCTATTTTTAAAATTGTACTTGATGATGGACTATTCATGTAATTGTTGTAATGAATATGGAATGATACACGATGTTTCCAGAGTTTAGATCAACGTTCTCAAATGCCAAACTATAAAATAGCCTAGATGCTTAAGTTCATTTTAAAGTACTGAAAACTAAGAACAAACATTAAGACTATCAGTTTGCTGTTGATCAAAAATAGAAACTGAAGATGTTGATCAAAAATAAAAACTGATGCTGTTGATCAAAAATAAGAACTGAAAATGTTGATCAAAAATGAAACTGAAGCTGTTGATCAAAAATTAAAACTGATGCTGTTGATCAAAAATAAAAACTAATGTTGTTGATCAAAAATAAAAACTGAAGCTGTTGATCGAAAATAAAAACTGAAGCTGTTGATCAAAAATAAAAACTGATGCTGTTGATCAAAAATAAAACTGAAGCTGTTGATCAAAAATAAAAACTGAAGCTGTTGATCAAAAATAAAAACTAATGTTGTTGATCAAAAATAAAAACTGAGGCTGTTGATCAAAAATAAAAACTGAAGCTGTTGATCAAAAATAAAAACTGATGCTGTTGATCAAAAATAAAAACTAATGTTGTTGATCAAAAATAAAAACTGAAGCTGTTGATCAAAAATAAAAACTGATGCTGTTGATCAAAAATAAAAACTGATGCTGTTGATCAAAAATAAAAACTAATGTTGTTGATCAAAAATAAAAACTGAA
This sequence comes from Callitettix versicolor, assembly GCA_022606455.1. Taxonomy (NCBI): domain Eukaryota; kingdom Metazoa; phylum Arthropoda; class Insecta; order Hemiptera; family Cercopidae; genus Callitettix; species Callitettix versicolor. Next base: position 4,466,038 of record CM040187.1, read on the forward strand.
GCTGTTGATCAAAAATAAAAACTGAAGCTGTTGATCAAAAATAAAAACTGAAGCTTTTGATCAAAAATAAAAACTGAGGATGTTGATCGAAAATAAAAACTGAAGCTGTTGATCAAAAATAAAAACTGCTGTTGATCAAAAATAAAAACTAATGTTGTTGATCAAAAATAAAAACTGAAGCTGTTGATCAAAAATAAAAACTGAAGCTGTTGATCAAAAATAAAAACTGATGCTGTTGATCAAAAATAAAAACTAATGTTGTTGATCAAAAATAAAAACTGAAGTTGTTGATCAAAAATAAAAACTGAAGCTGTTGATCAAAAATAAAAACTGATGCTGTTGATCAAAAATAAAAACTAATGTTGTTGATCAAAAATAAAAACTGAAGCTGTTGATCAAAAATAAAAACTGAAGCTGTTGATCAAAAATAAAAACTGAAGCTGTTGATCAAAAATAAAAACTAATGTTGTTGATCAAAAATAAAAACTGAGGATGTTGATCAAAAATAAAAACTAAGGATGTTGATCAAAAATAAAAACTAAGGCTTATGCGTGATGAAAGAAGTACAAATAAAACATAAAACTGATACATTTTGTGACATATTTTTGCGTAGGCTATCCGAAAGTATTTTTTGTCTTTTAAAAATATTTCCCAGAAATCATAGGATTAAAAAAATTTTCTTTTTCTAATTAAGGCCTACACACTCCCATATTCAGGTAGGCCTACACAGAATTAGACACGCCCAATTTTACATAACTAGTGAACGTAGAACGTAGGAAAGCAGAAAGTGAGGTTATGTTACTTACATTAATATATTCCAGTGAAAGTACATTCCTTAAGGTCATCTTTAACCAGGTGTGACCCATCTCAACTTATCTCCGACCATCTAAACTAAATTGTTATATTATTTATGAACAGCCGATACAGATACTGGAGCAATAATACTCATTCACAATAGCTGCAAGTTACGATAGGCTTATAGTCTAGTCTTCATTAAATCGAAGAGCAATAACATTTTAAAAAAAAATTATAACAGCAGTTAGGTTTAACTACATTATTAATATAAAAAATCTCTGCAAAAACTGTCTATACTTCGTGATAAAAGCGAATTTCCAACAATAATTTGTTTATCTTGAATTTTTTTTTTATCAACTTTTATTACTTCAAAATCGTAATCATTTATAAAATTTGCATAAATTATCATTTGGAACAGTCAATTTAAAGAGAAAGTACGAAAACGAACCTAGGTTCGTAACTTTTATGGAATATTAAAATGTTATAAAACTAATTCCTACTATTAGTTCACACTCTCCCTATATAGCCAATATTTATTTATATATCTTGTTCAAATTTTCAATCATTAATAAAATACTTTCTGTTCATCCACTCAAGTTCAAATACATTTTTTTAAACTTGTAGTGGATGACACTTGATGTTAATACAGTTTTTCCAAATATTAAATC